>CALYCR020000297.1:0-19343 GCA_944470395.2 Schistosoma turkestanicum
AATATTGTGTGTAAGTTTCTTGTTTTGAAGTCATAAACGCCAAAGAATACACATGATATAATAATAACGCACTTGAGTAATAACGTGTGTACAGTGATTAAAATGAGTGAAATATGTGATGTGGTGGAAACTATCAGTTGAGTATTTATTTAGGTTTCTTCTTATTTCTACTGAATCAACATCGAATTTTCACTCAACCCACAAGTCACTTTCCTAATCAGTTTTATGATTATTAGTTAGAACTTGTGTTTACACTTCGCTGATCACAGAATAGAAAATGATCACTTATCAACCAACGCAAAAGCTTTCGCATATTTCTGACAAACAATATGAACGTTGCTTAAAATAGTACATATTTGATATGCGGAATGCTTGTAACGAGTAGTTTGTAAGTTCATCCGTTCGAAATATGATATGCTGGTTTACATCATTATGTTCAGTGGACAATTAATTTACTACAAACATTGCAACAGGTGAAAATACATTATTAAAATCAACTCATAAAAATCATTGATTGCAGTACTTTCAGGCAAACGAATTCTACGGACAATGTCGTTGCAATTAAAAAAAACGTCATACTCGTAATGCTTTAAATGTGTGAACAAATTAGTGCATACTTTGAGTAAAATAATTTTTTTCCATAATTTCATTGAGTATATTTCAATAAGCATACTCAAAATTATGCACAAAGTTATTTTTAACTTTGTTGTGAAATTAGTCGTGATGGGTGAAAGCAACTGAACAGAAGTACGTCAAATTATTAGGATCGTTGATTTAGCTCCAAAGTTTTACAAGTCCGAAGCAAATATACAGTTTACTTACGTTTGTTTGCTTGAGTCGTCGATTAGTTGATTACGTCTTCTCACTGTTCTATCAAAATTTATAATAGGGACTAACTGTTTTAATTTAAATTACAACTTTACTTTCAGACCTTGAGTAGCTGCTATTCTTCTCATCGTAATTCATTCGACCTTCATGACACGGTTGAGCAAACGTAACAAAAAAATCGGAGTGAAGTGGTTTCCAATATCAATTTCGACTTTTCGATTTTAGTGATAGAATTTAGACTACCATTGAACCCCACCAAAGTTGGCTTTTTAAAGTAGAAAAAGATGGTATTACTTAGTTTTCCAAATAAGATATCACCTGAGGATTCACTACAATGAAAATTGTGATAAAAACGTTACCTTCTAGAAGTAACGCAGTCGAAGGCTCAAGACTCATTTGTTCTGAGTGTCAACACTCAGAGATTGAGATTTTGAATTTGAGAGAAGCAATTCACAAAAACGCTAAATCCTTCTCAGGCTAATTTTCAACAAAGGAGTTACTTCAAATTATCAAACGTATTTTAATTAAATATAAAGGGCAAAATTAGATAAAAAGGCAACTTCTTTTTCAAGATATCAACAACTTTGTCCTAGTTATCAGTAGACAATAAATGATCAAAAATTAAAGAATACTAGAAAATTATCATAATAATATTTAAGTTTTTTTGAGGGTTGATCCCTCAAGCGACTGTGAGCATTTCAAACAATTACAGAACAAAGATAGAATAGTACCTAACACCCACGAGAAATAAAATATATAACTATGTTGAACGTTCTAAAAATAAGAGCATCCGCTATGATCATTAACATAGAATTGAAACACAGATATTTGTCATAACTTGAAGACACAAAAGTTTACAGCTTTTGGTAATTGTTGTACTGGACATACTGAATGTACTGAAAGGTAAAACATTTTTCATATTAAATGATGAACATGATCGCTCCTCTCAAAACTGATATTCGTCAACACCGAAATTAATTACTGACGTGCTCTTGTGTAATAAAAAGCAATATGATGTATTGTTTTAAACCTTAAGGCCTCTGTAAGACTTGAGAATAATTATCCGGTTTGTAGTGATGCATCAAGTAATAAGCTTTGAATATCATAATCTGTAATTGTTGAAATGCAAATAATTACATTATCGATAACAGTATGCACGAAACATTCCTCGTCACAACTCCTACCAACATCCCACTTTCAGCTATTCACTATTTTTTATTAATTATTTTATTATATCATTATAATAGACGTTCAGTGATTTCCATATACCGCATAGATGCTTTCAAGTTGTACATTCAGTCTTGAATAGTATATTTTGAACTTCAGAATATCACAGGACAGTGAAATATACTGAATGACAATTATTCATCAGGAACTGACAAAAAACTATGTACTACAAAACAACTCAATAAAAGAAGTAAAACTACACCCTAAAAGAAGTAGAAGAAAGCATATAATTTCAAATCAATTCGTTAATATTACATTTGCACTCTATTACACTCGTCACCAAAAATGCTAGAAACTAACAACAGTTTACCTTGGTGATAAACGAGAACGACACAATGAACCAGCGAGACAGCAAGCATCTAAAATCCCTTTCCTTAATTAACTGCAGAAAAAGTCTCGATCTGGCGAAGTAGGTGTAATATTCAAACATCCTGCAAACACAGTGATATCGAGCACACATACATACATCAAAGAACTGTCCTTTGTGGAGTTACAGATATAGCAAACTGAAAAACCACATCAAATAATCACAGTCAAGTATTGTGTTTTTGAAATCTCAAAGTGATCTCTAAGAAGATTGACTGAGCCGTTGAAAAAGTTACAAAGTTATAACATTTATCAAGCAGCCTCGAGGGATCTATCGAGCTGAACACTACTACGTCTTTAACAGTGTTAGCTCATGTGGTCAACTTGAAGAAGAAGATAACTTCTTGATCGGAGATGAAATCGTTGTTGCGTTTCTTCTCATAATGAGGCTACCGGCGGGTTGTAGGTATCTAGCAGGATGTCAAGGTGAAGATTTCCCCCTGTTGATGAAAAATCCGGGGCGAGCCGTTGGCCTCACCACTTTCCGCATCAAACCTCTACCTCGTTCACTGTACGACTAAATCTGCCCATTGTTGCTCGTGTGCAAGGACCTAAGTTTGCATTTTAGTCACGGGCAAACACAACACATCCACCTTAGTATGCAGATTGAATTTGCGACTTCTTCTCTACTGTTGCCTTTCACAGATGCATCAGGCAGAGGAATGTTTTCAGCCTTCTTATTATCAAATTATCTGCCACCAACGTTTGTTACCGTTATCAACTCATTTGATAATTCACGATAAGACAAAACAAATTTTGTCACAAGTCGAATACCAGTTGAATACCAGTCGATGACGGAACGTTTTAAATCATTTTAAGGCAAGTTGAGACTTATTGTCAGATACGATCATATTAATGCGAGACGGCATGAGTTTGATGGCAAGGATGTTTGAAGTATCTTGTCTGTGGCTTTTGGTTAGGTGCAAGTTCAGTTAATTTTGGTCAACACAATGTCCGAACCATGCTACACCGTTTTTCGTGGATTTTATTCAGTTTGACGAAATGGTGTCAATCTTAATAGAACCACTCAAAATCAAAATAACGAATTCAGCGAAAATTAATACATTATTTCTAGTATTCGTATTCTCGTATGACAGGAATTTACTGACAAATAAATGATCTCTAGTCTACTCTCAATTTTTTTTACACCTCATCGGAATTAACTTTCTCTACTAGCTCCATTTTACAAGCAATCCAGAGAAATTTGCCAAACGAAATACCCACGTAGCATATTACACTGATTTTAAGTAAACTAATGGTATAATTTGTATGATGTGTCAGTTAATAGGTAGTTTGGAGTAAGGAAGGACAAGGAGCTGGAAAGAGGAGAAAGAGAAAAAAATTAACGGGAAAAGCGATAAGTTGGTAAGCAAGCAAGGTGTTTGGATGATATTGAATTGAGTAAAATGCAAATTTAGTAAACTGTTAATACTCAAACAAGAAGGAACTCACAATGAAACAGGTAGTTTGAGTTCACTGTAATAGTCAGTAGTTTCTCAGCACGTACAGGCTTTCGATTTGTCTATACTCTAGAAATAAAACATAAAAATGTATGATGCCATATTTGTTATGGTTAAACGGCAGCTGCCATGTTTCTCTCCAGCAAACAGTAATGGTGTGAGTGATGACTTCAAACTACCCATGTTTGTGGATCAGAACATTTTGTTTGCTTTCGGCTCTTTAGATTGATGAAACAACTAGTCAGTAACACTAAGGTTGCTCTTATACGCTTGCTACTTCTGTGGTTCATGTTTCCAAAACTATGATGAGGTCGCTATTCTGTCGAGACACCCGCAACATTCCTAATCAAGCGCTTACAGTATGACTTAGATTTTGGCATTCAATAATAAAAAAAACAGTTAGACTGCGAAATTTAGTCCATGAATGTTTTCTTTATACAAACTCTACTCTTTCGATTTCTTACTTTGACTTCTCTTCTATCTACCTGACACTACGCAACTCTTCCTTCTATTTTGCTGTACTGCTTTATCTGTGGTTTACATTCTTATATTCCCATAATTTACTTCAAGGTATGTGGTCAGTATGAAATTTATCTTCACTTACTACTGTATTGACTACTTCAACATGACAGGTTCATTAGTGCTTCGATTATATATATACACTTGCCACACTACTGCCTTGTTCTCTTTCTCTTTTCTCCTTTTCAAAACCTCATTCACGGTGGGAAATCCTCGGTGACTCTAAGGAACATGCACCCTATGTACATGACTGTCTGGATAACAGCTCGTATCAAGCTCGTTCCATTTGACGTTTCCCAACACATTCGCTATTGCTATCGGCGAATCGCCGAAAAATCCTGTTCTGCGCCTTCCTTATTTGTACTCTACTGTGAAAAATGTGGCTGTATTATACTCTCTATGTCAGTGACACGGTATATACATGCTGTCAGCAACTAACTCTTATACTTAATTTAACTGCTATAATTTTTACAGTAACTGTGAAAGCATTTGAGACAATTTGATCTAGCCAGTAAACTGGCGTGACTCTTGTGACGTAGTTATTTGAGAATAAATATATAATAATTATTATTAATTCTATATTCTAGTCCAGATCTTCAAGCTTATGGCTGTATATTATTTTCAAATCATCAGCATATAAATATGCTCTTTTTTCGCCATAACTGAAGTTATGTTCATTGAGTGGTAATTTTCAACAATAGCTGTAGGCCTAGATATAATTGTGCGGAAGATATGTGTAGTTTTCCAGTTTGAGGGTAACGCTCTGTGGAAGGTGATAGCTAGCTAGCTGTGATACCACCTGGTCTAACAATGTAAGAAAGCTCCAGTCTACTACTCACCTTAGAAATGTTCTGTACACTAAAGTTAACAATGGCGTTTTCACAAGAAGGATTTGGGGTCAAGTGTGATTCATTTGTTTGGATTTCGTTTGTTAATGTAGCACAAAAATGTTCAATAAACAGCTCTGTGATACTTTTGTGTCTTCACACACTCAGTTGTACTAAAAATTATGCATCGTCCTCTCAATTCACAGCATCCAACTTCATTAAGGTACGGTTAATTGAATGCAGCAGAATCATTGTTCAGCTTAACAGTACGCTTTTCTTGTGCAACTGCATTTCAAGTACGTATTTTCTCTAGCTCGACACATATTTCATTTGCGTACTCAAGTTCCTTTTCTACTTTATTATTTGCATATATAACTTTTATTGATATTTATACATTCTAACTTCGAACGAGGTCTCTTTCTTAACATGATGAAGCTTTCAGAATTGTCGAACAAGATGAAAATCTTTGCTGCTGAATTACTCAATAATGCTACAATATCGCTTCTGACATTTAAAATCTTAATTAAACCAGTCATATGACTACATTATGACCGCTCCCTGAGAACATTATTCCAACACATACAGTATTAGCGATAAGATTGCTTGTGAAAACTAAATCCGATCAATTTGGATGTCTGACTGAGCCGTCAACATTTTCAGACCACTCTTCAAGCTCTAAGCATTCAATAAATGATTCGAATCGTCTAGTTGCTTTGATAGGGAACCAAGAGATTCCAGGCATGTTAACGTCTCCAGAAATAGCCTTGCTTGTAAACGGTAGGGATAAAACAAACGTGAGTACTAGTGACAACAATGCCAGATCTCCTGTTGGTGCATTAGCCTGACGGTAGACACAGTCGAACAGTAAGGAAACTGCATTTGATGGTTTCAGAACGATCCACTCAGAATCTGGCAATCTGTTTAATTCCGATATATCACATGAGAATGAGTTTAGGCCAGAGTGAGCACATATGAGGCATACTCCACCTCTTCCTTGTCACCTATCACTTCGAAATCGATCATAGTTGTCAAGAGATAAAGTTAGATGAGAAATATATTACTAGAGTTCCATATCTCAGTTATCGTTATAAGTGATGGTTTGCGAATAGTCGCAAACATGACTACATCTGTCTTTTTATAACAGATCAAACGACCATTCATAAGACATATATTGACTAAATGTCCCGCTAAACTAAAATAAATTAGAGTATCTTCAGTGAAACAGTTGCTTCGACCTCACGCGAAAAACGCAAATCTCAAATCAAATCACATAGTGATAGAGCATTCACATGGTATTGTGAGATTGTCATCAGTATCACAAACTCAAACGAACATACTAAAGTCATGTACAATAGATAATAATCGTCGCTGTATTTGAACAAGTAGTAAAAGGTCAGCGAAATCACCTGCAATTGTAAAATTGATATTGTTAAGACCAACAATGAAAAGTTGAACGACCCACAAATATCTGATAAAACTAAAGGTATTTACACATGAATCGTTAATTGTCTAATAATTCCACATCATCAAAACTGATCAAATGACAAGTGAGTTGGTTATTTGTTTGATCATTTGATCAATTATACATTCTTAGACAATCGGATAAGTCTGATCAACATCCAGTTTGTTGATGAGCAAAATATAGAAATGTGAAATCTTCACTATCCACTATCCACGACAGAGTTGCAAAAGTTATCTATAACAAAGAAAAAAAATCCTTTTTAAAACAGCTTCAAACTTGAAGTTTCTGTCCGTATTGACATATGTGAAAATGCATGATTCACAGAGGCAGTTAATTGTAAGGAAATCCAATTATTCATCCGAAACTTACAAAAAACTCTGCGTTGCACCAAGACATCAACGTCAGAACTTCGAATGTTATCTAGAATGAAAGAAAAAATTATTCATTTGGTTCGAACTCCCTAAACATTATACATTCGCAAATCTTCTGAGTGTTGTCGCTACGAAAATTTTACAGCGCGTCAACTTTGAATTCGGAAAATTCATATTCACAATATGAATGACATGTAACTTCAGTCAACTCTCATAAGAGCTAGTTAACATTTGTATGTAATTACCTTGATGAGTACTGTAATCATAAAGTTTGGCAGGACTTTGCTACGTTTTATTTCAACGTTCTATCAATAAGCAACTGCTTTGTTTTAAAATTCACGCTTTGTTAGGCGGATTTGAATGAAAATGTATTTGTTATGAATATACGTATATAACGTATAGATGATCGTTGCTGTTTTTCTAGACTTCTGTATGAAAACGTTCCTAATTTGTTTGAATAATCAATCATAAATTATTTCAAAGACAAAGGTAAAGAGATACGTCGGCGAAAAATCTATCGAACTCATTGAATCGTGACAATGTGAGTTTTGAATTTACGTGATGACATTTGCAAAGTAAAATATTGTATTCACTCAATCGATGAGGCAACGATCTTTTCGCCCCCAGTGACTTCAAAAAAACTACTTTTCCATAGGTGCCATAATATCGATTACGATATTATAATAAAATATGTGTACTGAACGACAAAACGTATGAACCAATTTTCTGATTTTCAAGGAAATACACCAATTCTGTTTTTAGTTATCCCTGCATCTTTAAGTAGTCGAAACTGCTCAAGCCTTTCATTAGAACGGACATCATCTGACTGCGAAAAACCGTTCAACTGAACAATAGATGCCAATGCCACGTCAACGGTCAAAAAGAATAAGTATCGAACAGTTTATACTATCAATATGGGTTTAGCAAAAAACTGTCGATTTACTTGGAACCAGAAAGAAGCAGATTAATTCTTTGACGTTTCTTTGATGAATGATACATTGACCAAAGTGTGTTCAGCTGGGAAACTAAGCTATCATGTTTTGTACATGAGCACCTACTGATTTGACTATTGCTCTGATCTGAGGCTTCTACCAGTACAATACTTTGTTTAGCTTGTTGAATCTTCAGTTCAGAGATAATAATGATTACCTCTTCCTTCTTATTGTCTTTAATCGTATGCCCTATTTTAAACCAAGTCTTAAGTTTGATCGGATTCTAAATAATCATTATTGCAGCATCATTTGTATCTAAAACCCCCATTAGTCATTTACTTATTTCTCATCAAATCAAAACACATCATAAGTTAGAACTCTTACCCGGAACACCGTACCATATTGAATACGTTTTCCATAGCACATTGTGTAGAATCCTTTTTGAATGCTTTGTGTTTTGGAAAATCCCTCCATGTTTACATATTTTTGCTATGACATGACGGACTTTTTCTGTTGATATTTTCGGTATTTTATTTGATTCCAATTTGAGATTTTATCATTGTATATTGTTATTCTTTCTATATTTTGTACTTATATTGAAGTTTTTGTGTTTGCTTCTGAACTGTACATATGTTGTTTAAATTTCATATAATATGGCTACCGCCACATTTTTGGACGGACGCAGTGGCCGCTGGACTTAGCGTCACTTATTGTTATTGTGTCTGATACTCTGCGGAGTAACTTTACCCTGGAAGAAGCACTATATCCGTAATGCTTTGCATTTCCATTTTTTAACTAACACAGAGACGTTTTCTCCTAGAATTTTGTCCTTTTCGAATTGGTTGGGACCCGGAGCTGGGAGAAGCGTACAGGAGTGCCTCTATTGGAACCAATTGGGACGGCCACTGTAGAAATAAATTTACACCTTGCACATGATTAATGTGAAGATAGAGATATCGTCAGTTAGATTCTGTTTATTAAGTTCCTAAAATAGATACTTTTAGAATTTTCCGCAACTACATATAGATTACTCTCCAACTTTTGAATTATATGTTGGCAAAATTCAATCATTTCCTGGGATGATTGTTATTGCGTAGAAACGATAGTATTGAGCTCAGTATGGATCATAATGTTGAATGTCACAAAAATAGGCAACTGAGTTGGGAATCACTATTTAGACAAGTAGATGGACGTTCAATAATTACAGAGCAATTTTAACGAATAGAAAGAGAATCAGTCAAATGAAATCTTTCACTCTTTAATGAGACAATATATGAAATATAGGATTGTCGAAACCATATATATTTGAATATTTCTAGTATCAAGATCAACAATTAGTAATCACTAGGCAATATGGTACGATGTACAAGGTTAGTTTTTTATATCATGTTCAATAAAAAATTAGCTTTCTAGTCAAACCTTGATATCATCAACAAATTAGATAAAGAATAAAGGTTGAAATGCTGGACTTGTGCATGGATGATGGTCTAAACACGTTCAAAATGATACATGTGTAGATGTGGAAGATTATTTCAGAAAGGATTATTTTATCTCATAATAAGTGAGACCGTGGAACTTTTTGTGACATCTTATATCCATAGAGACTAGAGAAAAGAATGATGGTGCCAGACTAATTGAGGGCTTTTTTCCAGTGAACTACATTTTGCTCTCTCGCTGTCCATCCTCACGTTGGCCTGCATGAATGACTGCATGAAACAAAGTCTTACAAACGATTAAGTACCCGGCTAGTTATCACCGCTGTCACACAAACTACGTTAACCTAAGATAATTTACAGAAATTATTCAAGAGATTCATTTTACAACATATTTCATTTTTCATGCATATCGGAGTCAGATCTAAATTCACAAAAGTTATGTTGTTCCTACCGAACCTGACGTATTGTTAAGAGATACGTCGGCGAAAAATCTATCGAACTCATTGAATCGTGACAATGTGAGTTTTGAATTTACGTGATGACATTTGCAAAGTAAAATATTGTATTCACTCAATCGATGAGGCAACGATCTTTTCGCCCCCAGTGACTTCAAAAAAACTACTTCTCCTTAGGTGCCATAATATCGATTACGATATTATAATAAAATATGTGTGCTGAACGACAAAAGGTATCAACCAATTTTCTGATTTTCAAGGAAATACACCAATTCTGTTTTTAGTTATCCCTGCATCTTTAAGTAGTCGAAACTGCTCAAGCCTTTCATTAGAACGGACATCATATGACTGCGAAAAACCGTTCAACTGAACAATAGATGCCAATGCCACGTCAACAGTCAAGCTCGTAGATATTTGCTCATTTTGAAGCACATGTATGCATTGCGAAGACGCTGTATTGTGAGTACGTGTTTCTTGGGAATTCGTTGAACAGTTGAAAGCTGCAATAAGAAAACCCTCTCAAGTTCAGCTTAGTAAAGAGAAAGTCAAAAATAAATTTCAGAAACAGACAGAGAAGCAGATGGTCAGCTATGAAGCTACTGTATCAGTTAACCAGAAATATGTATGTATCTGAACATTTTATTGAAAACCATCTGCAAACATATCAAGACAATATTATACGAGCGAATTCAATGGTATAGATAAACGTACTCAGTTGACCATATTATTTGGAGATTAAGAAAGTAATGGTATTTGAAGAACAGATATATGTGCTTGACAACACACTGCAAACTGAAATGAGAATATCTGTATGTGAAATGATAGTGCTGTTGTTCGTAAGAGAATCTTCAGTTCAAAGTTAATAATGATCACCATCCCTCTCTTAATCACTCAGATCGTATATTCATCTTTCATCATACTCTTTGGTTTGTTCGGAGAATACATACTCATAATGCAGCATGCTGTGTATCTCAAACACTCATTGGTCACTTAAGTAATATAACTGAGTTCCTGTGGAATCATAATAATATATTTAAAATTTCAGTTTTGATACCGTTTGAAATGAATCGAAGATAAAATATCTTAACGCATGATCAAATTGAAGGAAAGTTATCCATTGTATTCTACCTAATATAATTTGACTGAGTTGCAGGTTTCATCAGATAATGAGAAAGTATAAGTCCAAGGAGATTTCAACATAAGTGACATTGGAAAGATGATATAATTCGTTGCTAAATGATGGAAGAAATTAAGGGTAATTTAACAGGTTCAACACGCCCGACATATTTGGTTCTGGTACAACAAGTAACAACCGAATACTTCTGAAAAAGTTATATATGTTTTACAAAACTGGATTCTTTCTGATTTAGAAAAGATAATGAATCAGGTTTCTAGTTAATGAAAGTGTTTTTTTCAGTATTGTAAACGCTTTAGATAAATACGAGAGTAAACAATGTGGTGCGATATTATATTTCTAAATGTATTCAGTGTATTCTAATTAACAAATTGATCTGAAATTACAGCTTATTTCGGGTACCGTAACCTCATTTCTTTACCAAATCTTTAATTCTCTCTGGTTATAGATAGATAATAAAAACGTTGTTTTGTTTGACAGTGTAATTCAGTATTTTATTCATATTATATCAATGAAATATGGAATAACTGAAAGTATTATTACCGAGTATTATTGGCTTACCTACGTTCTTTTTCAATAAACTACTCCGTTACCTAGTTACTTACTTAATAGTACAATTAATAACGTGCTTAATTACTCATGGATCAACGTTCAGGGTTCTCTCCCACAAAGGGTTGTTGGTGATGATGTCGAAGATCTTTCCTGCTATTGTAAATATAGTGATGCCTCTGCATTTCGCACCGTGGCTAGAAACTCATTTCCTAAATTTGATGATCAGTTGTCTCTCTGTGCAATCTGTTTTTGCTTGTTGTTAGTTCCAAATCTTGTTGAAGGGAATGTAGATTATCTTTGCAGTAACTGTTCTGTTTTCTCGCAGTTTCTTTGCTCATATTCTGTCTGACGCCGCTACTTTGTGGTTTTTGAGTTACATAAGGCCGTCTGAATGGCTTATGCATTGTCAGTTATAATTTTAGTTCTTATATCTTGCGTGCTACTTCTGAACATTTGATCGGCGCAGGTACGCTGGATTAGTACTGTGTAGTGTGATCTGATTAAATCTATGTCTATTTCTTATTATGTTTGTCCCGGACTATAGTGCTGTTTATGATCAGTTTATAGTAGGCACCTAAGTTTGCGAATCCATCTCTTTTCTTATGACCCATGTTGTCTCATTATGTCTCAAAATGTTCTCGATTCGTACCTTTGCGTTTTGGTCACACATCAGAATTGACAATTCTGTTATGGAGAACTTCTTCATGATTAAATTATCTCCTCTCATACAAATGTTCGTTATCGCCCTCATTCTAATTGTCATTGAGCAAATGGCAATCAATGATACTAAATTTACTCCCATATTGCCTCCAGTTTGAATAAGGCTTTATTGACCGCGAGGGCTTAACATGTAAGTCTCAGTTGTACATATGTGCGCATTTTAGGAGATTCAGTGCAACCTCATTGTAAAAATGAGTACCACTGATTTGTATACCTTCATTATTTGAGCTGAAATTCCTGATCAATCCAGATACTGTGACCTAATATATTTGAAAAATCTTTTATTTTATCTGAATATAGATAGATAATACAAACTTTGTATTGTTTGACAGTGTAATTCAGTATTTATATATATTATGTTAAGTTAAATCATACTTATTATCTTGAAATATTTACAGATTTGTTCATGATTATCAAGGTAACAAAATCCATCATTGCAATTTGTATGCTTGACCCCATATATGGTTGTGTACTCACGTTCTTTTTCTATCTTTATTATTTGCGTATATAAAGTTGTTTTATATTTATACATGCTGGCTACGATCGAGGTCCCTTTCTCAACATGATGAAGCTTTCAGAATTGTCGGAGAAGCAGAAAATCATTGCTTCTGCTTTATTGCTCAATGCTCTAATATCGGTTCTGACATTTACAATCTTACTAGTATGTTTACGGAAAAAAACATGCAGCACTATGTTTATTTGAAAATCTCAATTGTTTACTGACGTCGCTTATGAAAATTTATGCTAATATTAGGTATATTGATTTTTGAAACCAATATATTATCTGTGATGACCATTCTAAATATTTTTATTAGAGCGACATTCATTACAATAATAGACCCATGAGGAATTGAGCATGATGGCATAAATTCCTCACAATGCGGCTTAAGTAAAATTCTGATTTCGAACGGTTTTTAACTAAATCGATGCACACCAATATGTCCGTCGTTTTCAATACTTTATCTTACAAATTGACGATATTGGTTCCTGTGAAATATTGTGGTTCCTCGGTTCTTACGAGTCAGTGTATGAGTTTCATAAAACTATGAGTCTTTTGACAGTACATTAAGAAACCTCGACACATATTTCAGTCGTCGTTACTAATGAGGAGAAGTCTGGAAGCAAGTCTTCGAAGACGTTTTCGTATATCACCTGGCATATATAAGTCCTTAGAATTTCTTGGTCACCAGGATTCTTTGAGCGCAAATATTTTGAATATATTATTTGTGTTATGATAAAATACATTTATTAGTTCATCGGTATTGTTAGCGATGAGGTAGTTAGTCTGTAGTGCCTCCACATTTATTTGCATCCGCTTACATTTAATTTGCTTAAGCCCTTTTGATTAATTTATTTATCCAAGCCATTCGCTTAGCAACAACTTTGTTATTTTTTATTATCTGCTTTGTATGAACTTATACGCCTGAGCATTGCTTACGCCTACGCACTTACTCATCCTTTTCGCTTTAATGTTAATCTCGTAATATTCCCATGAACTCACATGATTTGTATCGCTTGCTTTTGACCTTGTCAATCATTCGTCGCTTTTATTCATGTGTATGCATACCTATTTCGCTTGTCATATGTCTGTCTTATTCTTATCTGACTATATATTCTTAGTCATACTCTATCTCTTTGAGTTGGCTCAACAGCCTTCTCCAATTCGCTCCGCTCATTCGCTTGCATTGTAATCCAAAGAGTTGGCTCTTAGTCTTCTCCTATTCGCTTCTTCAATTCGCTATGTGGTGTGTCTCAAATAAACGTATACGATACTTGGAGTTCATCTTCTGATTTATAAATCGAGCTTAAGAACACGCAGGCATCGGGCACACTACAAGTCTAGTCAATGCTTCTGAGGCGATTCCGGAAGTTTGCTCAATGGATTCTACGTAAATCTGAACAAAGTGAATTAGATATACATTTTATAATTGTGGCTCTTATATCAAGGATGCATATGACTACATTATGACCGCTCCCTGAGAACATTTTTCCAACACATATAGTATTAGGAACACGATTGCTGGTGAAAACTAAATCCGATCAATTTGGATGTCTGACTGAGCCGTCAAAATTTTGAGATATTGAGTACTCAATAAATTATTCGAATCGTCTAGTTGCTTTGATAGGGAACCAAGAGATTTCAGGCATGTTGACGTCTCCAGAAATAGCCTTGCATGTAAACGTTAGGTATTGTTACCGATGAGGTAGTTAGTCTAGTCAATGCTTCTGAGGCGATTCCGGAAATTTGCCCAATGGATTCTACGTAAATCTGAACAAAGTGATGGGGAGATGACAGTCAACGCTGCCTGAAATCGCTTCTGACGAAGTATATATCATGAAGTGCCAACACTAATGTGTTTGTACTCAATTACTCACGACTTTAACCTCCAAAAAGCTTTGGCTGCCAACAAGTATTCTACAACTTACCCTCTTTGGGCTGCCTTTTCCAGTTCTAACCTATTTTTGTTCAATCTTCTCATGTCTGTTTCAGTTTTTCGGCAAAGTCTGTTCCTTGATCTTACTCTTTTCTATTATCCTTGAGGACACCAAATGCGGGGTTTTCTGGTGACTCACATGTGTGATTTCCATTTTCTGTTTCCTATCCACTTGCAACGACGTTTTCTGATTTACATCTGCACTGGATTCTGATATGTTCTCTTGTATAGTAAGTTGTTGCTGATGGTGTCTGGCTAACAAGTCCGAAGTATTTTGTGTAGACAACTGTTTTTAAATACCTTAAGGATGATGGCTTTTGTAGGTTTCCCAGTTCTACCCCATACAGGAGAACTGTCTTGACTTTTTGTAATGAAAATTCAGTCTAGTCAATGCTTCTGAGGCGATTCCGGAAGTTTGCTCAATGGATTCTACGTAAATCTGAACAAAATGAATTAGATATACACTTTATAATTGTGGCTCCTATATCAAGGATGCATGTGACTACATTATGAATGCTCCCTGAGAAAATTTTTCCAACACATATAGTATTAGGAACACGATTGCTGGTTAAAGAAACGTGAATATTTGTGACAATAATGCCAGATCTATTATTTGTGCACTAGCCTGACGGTAGACACAGTCGAACAGCAAGGAAACTGCATTTGATGGTTTCAGAACGATCCACTCAGAATCTGGCAATCTGTTTTATTCCGATATATCACATGAGAATGAGTTTAGGCCAGAGTGAGCACATATGAGGCATACTCCACCTCTTCCTTGTCACCTATCACTTCGAAATCGATCATAGTTGTCAAGAGATAAAGTTAGATGAGAAATATATTACTAGAGTTCCATATCTCAGTTATCGTTATAAGTGATGGTTGGCGAATAGTCGCAAACATGACTACATCTGTCTTTTTATAACAGATCAAACGACCATTCATAAGACATATATTGACTAAATGTCCCGCTAAGCTAAAATAGTTTAGAGTATCTTCAGTAAAGGAGTTACTATGACCCACGTGGGTTCGGTATGTGGAGTTAGGGGAGACATGTTTAGTAAGTTCCGGAAATTTACAGAAGTTTTTGTTAGCCCGGGGAAAATATGTGGAGGACGTTGCCTGTTTGAGATTGTGCAAGGGGAGTGCTTTTCCACTCTGTATATAGTATGAAATTACTTGAGCTATATGTCTCGCAAGAAGCAACACAAATGGTTGTATCCCCAGAAGATTTTGAGTAGGCTGGCAGAGCATTCCACCACCGTGTTCATTATTACCTTGATGATACGAATCGTTACTAACGTTATACCTATTGATATTTCCCAAGAAATTCACTACTGATCTCCGCAAATCGCCAAAATAACCTATAGTGCACCTTCCTTATTTGCAGTCAACGATTGAAAATGTGGCTGTATTATACTGTTTCTGTCAGTGAAATGTTGTAAATATACTATAAGAAACCATAAATATTCAGTCAGTCAGTTGCAACGCACAACTTTGTACGTATGAACATAAGTTCAGGTTGCGACACCACATTAACGCAGAGACGCGAATGTCAAACCAAATACCATAGTGATAGAGATAGCAGAAATAATAATGGTAATGCAGAAGACTAGGGTTTGAAGATATTATTCAAGAAGTATGATTCAGTTAGATAAGGCTAGAGTTATATATATTCGGGCAAAACGTCTCCAAGTCAAAAGGATTCCGAATATATTACGTTATATATATTCCGAATTCTTTTAACTTGGAGAGGGTTTGCCCTATGCGAGTGCTGGTTGATATGGTCTTTTCTAAATTTGGGGTCATGTTTACCAGCTGGCTTGATGTGGTACGATTCATCCAGTTATCATTCCTAGCGCCTTTGCGAATAAAAGCCTGAGTATTTATGATGTAGTTTGGGGTGAAAAATCTTCTACTTCCAGATTCATTATAAATTCAAGGATTTGGCAGTCGTGCAGTGACCCTAGATATTAGGTAATTATTATTATTTTCATGATCAGATGTTGGTCTGACATGTTCTAAATATTAACGGTCAGAAATCTTGTAAAGGCTAGGGCCGCATCACATGACAGTGAATGGGTGAACCTGTTCATCGTAACTGGGAAACCGCAGGCACATGGTTTTGAATCCAACCTTTTTTTATTGGAGAACCAAGACTCTGTCTTTTCACACTTCTTAGTTGAAAATGCAGTGTTTCCGCCCCATAGACGTGTTTCTCCAGAAACATTCAGCTTTTTCCTGTTTTAACACGACGTTGAGAAGGCGTTAGATCCAAGGTAACATTTTTTGTCTTTGTTTAAGTGTGATGAGCTTATACTTGTGATCAAAGCGATAAATTTTTTGACGTCGTTACAGTAGTTAATTTCGAACGGAAGGATGAAAATTGATTCTTTCAATTTTTTCTGAAACGTGTTACTTGACAACTAACGCTTGCTATATCACATGTTTGTAGGCAGGTATCCTTTAGCGAAGTCTGGGCTGTTCGGTCTGGGAGGTTATATGCGATCTAAATGCAGGAAGACATTATCTTTTTTTCCCCTCCTCAAATACAAAATCTAGGATATATTCCACTTTGAGTAATCCCTCAAGGATCCTATCATTATTTGGGGCCCATACGTGCATGGGAGGTGCTAACAGGTAACCTTATCGCTAATTTGTGCGAGTCAGTTTTTTGACTGCCGTATCTCGCCGCCATGGTTAATCCTACTACTAACGGTTTCAGTGCGAGCATTCAACAACTCGGTTTGTGAAATTCTAGTTTTTGTCTACACAAGATTATGCTGAAGTTTATTCGGTATACTTAGGTATAGAATCTCTTAAATCCACGATCTGAAGGGTATCCGAGTGAGCCCAAAAAGAATCTAACATACATTTAGGAAACGGCAGTTGTAGGATAATCAGTAGTGACTTGATTATGGTGTGAAGCACATTGAGCACGCAAAAACATCCTAAAGTGCTCACTTAACGGATGCATCAGCAACACTCCCCTTGATGTAATCTCCGTAAAATGGTGCATGAAAGAGAGAAAGCTCAGGTTCCTGCACACTTTGAATGTCGTCAAAGCCGAGATATTCACTACGTCTCAATGAGCAACTTTAAAAAGTTACTTGATAAGTACTTACACAAGTCTCTCTGACAGTTCTCTGGCAGAATCTCAACCTAACAATCCATATATAAATTACCTATTCCTTTAGTTAGTTGAGAAACATCTTCCAAATGTCTAGGATAAGACAATAGAGTGGCAAGATCCCCATCAATTGGTTACTACCAAACACCTGGAACGGTACCGAAAGAACAAGAATCGAGAGCAAAGAAATCAATTGGTTTAGACTAGCTCGTGAAAAAGATATTGGATATTGGAATTGAGGTGCAGAATATAAGTACAAATATTTCAACGAGTTTTCTATCTGGATTTGCGTCTGTTTCATAGAATATTGGTAGTTTCTAAACGCAACGTGACGTTTGAGTAGTAAACATCGGGTAGTCGCTCAGATGTTTGATCATGGAACAATCTGTAATTACAAATGCACCATCATATATCGCCTTCTTTGACTCGAATAAGCATCTGACATTTTGAACAGTATGATCGATTTTTAAGTTCACTAAAATTGTTAGATAACAAGCATGTCAGCTCAGTACTAATTTTTTTGAAGACTCAAAATTAATTTGGTCATTTATTATCAAAGAATGAAGATAGTAGCAGCAAAAATTTTTCTATTTCATGATAACATTTTCTGTAGTTGTATTATTGCATTCATATGTAAAATAAATAATTAAAAATGTAAACACAAATATATATTATATAGGCATGCTTACCTCGAGGATACATATATGTGAAGACAATAACATTTTGGGGGAGTCACGTTAAAGTTTGGCAGCGAGAATGCAGCTGGACGACCAGGATTCGAAAATGATCTGACTCTTCTAGCGCATACTCAATAACAGCTGCAAGCACAGACGACCAGTGTAGCGGCAGACTAAGCAGCAGGTGTAAGTATACGCAAAGGAAAAAGCAAGATTCTCTGATATAACAGAACCAACTAAATCAATAATGCTGAAACTGAAAACAAATCTCAACAAACACTATAATCAGAATTTTCAATACAAAAAGTCAAGACTGTTCTACTGTATGGGGTGGAACTGGGAAACCTACAAAAGCCATCATCCTCAAGGTATTTATAAACAGTTCTCTACACAAAATACTTCGGACTTGTTAGCCAGACACCATCAGCAACAACTTACTATGCAAGAGAACATATCAAAATCCAGTGCAGATATAAATCATAAAACGTCGCTGGAAGTGGATATAAAACAGGAAATAGAAATCACAAATGTGCGTCACAAGAGAAAACCCCGCATTTGGTGTCCTCAAGGATAATAGAAAAGAGTAAGATCACGGGACAGACTTTGCCGAAAAATGGAAACAGACATGAGAAGAATGAACAAAAATAGGTAAGAACTGGAAAAAGCAGCCCAATTAGGGTAAGTTGTAGAATACTTGTTGGCAGCCAAAGCTTTTCGGAGGTTAAATTCGTGGTAAATTGAGTACAAACAGCTTAGGGTTCGCACTTCATGATATACACTTCGGCAGAAGCGATTTCAGGCAGCGTTGACT
>CALYCR020000298.1:0-14506 GCA_944470395.2 Schistosoma turkestanicum
CGGATGCATGAGTGATCATTTTCATCCAGCGTTTATCTGGTGAAATTAATGCGGTTAACATCAATATAAAAGATTTGCAGAACTGTTTATTCTTGGGATTTATTCACTACTACATTTTGAACAGCATACGTTATCTCATTGGTTTTACTGATCTACTTCCATCTTGACTCAGAAACTATCTAGGGAAAAGAAAGTTTCATACCACAGTAAATAGAATGCATGCGAGCTGGCGTATCTCAATATCGGGAGTCCCACAAGGGAAAAGCTTAGGTCAACTCCTCTTCCTGATATTTAGTAATAACTTGCTCAATGGCAATAATCTATGCAGATGATGTATGGGTGCGCGACACAAACAACTTACGTGCTCAATGGAATTTCGCTCACAAATCTTTATAACTCCCTTTAAAAAGTGAGCACGGTCAAAAATCGGAGTTCATCATGCCATCGTACTCTTCCGTTTGTAAGGTATATAAATCTTCTGAATTGAATGTAGAGCCGAACAAATGAACGGGTTAAGGAATAAACTTTACGAAGACTGGCTCTGACACTTGAGATCGTTCCCTCTGAATAATAGAGGTGATCTGATAATAGCTTACAACATGATAAATACGCCGAATCATCCTAACACGAACATCTTACCAAAATGTCACAACCACTCACCTTGAAGCAACCCTCTAAAAATTGCACATCAAAGAGCGAACATTCAGGAACGCACACTTCCCATATGGAGTTGTCAATGTTCTCCCAGCTTAAGTGGCCACAATGCCTTCAGTGGATAGTTTCGAGAAGACACTTGAAAGATACGTGGTCACCTACGGATTATCATCTCCCTCTTGGAACATCTATGCTTGGTCCATCTGCTAGTTCTTATCGCTGTTATTTCTTCTGATCACTAACTTATTCTGTCTCGCTTGCTATCGCCGCTTTTTCATTTTTGCTGAAACTTCTGTCCTGCAGCACCAGCTCCAATACCAATTAACTTACTTGTTCTACCCTACTACTCTGAAACAAACGCACTCACACTATTGGACATAGAAATCGATAACTACCAACTGACTAGAATTAGTACAGTCGAGTTGCTAGACATTCATGCATCCTGAAGTCTTACCACAAAAATAAAAACTGAGAGCAAATAAATCAACCGGTTTATTCTAGCTGTAGAAAAAGCTATGTGATAATGAATAGATCATTGATATTTTCTGAGACGGCGGGATAATTAGCTTCTGCCGATATCTGTGAAGCGCCGGTCCTAAACTTAGTTGCATACTTTATTGGATTACGTGCTGAAATTGAAATGGAGTTTTCAGAGCTGTCGAACGGCGATCTTGACTAGTGTACTAACAATTACTTTGATAGTCATCGTTAGGTCTGACGTAAATTTAAAATGTCAGACTCAGATCATAGCATCAATGTAATTTTTGGTAATAAGTTTGTTACTTTGTTTATCCTATTTAGAGGGTCAAAAGTATGTGGTCCCTTTACCATCAGATAGCGATGCGACACTTCAGAACTTAATGAAGTCAGTAGAGTCTGTTTTGCACATCCCATTTGATAAACAAAGATTAATTTACAAAGGTACTTCATATTCACATTTATTTAATACAGTATAGGAAGATCTCTCACAGATCCCGATGCACTAATTTCTTCACTCGGTCTCACACCTGGGTCTAAAGTTATGGTTCTTGGTTCAGTAAGTCAATGCAAATCGTGATATTTATCCTTCCCACTAAAGGTTGATAAACTTGATCCCGAAGAAGCAGCGAAGCTCACCAAGGCAAAAGATATATCTGATTCAGTCGACTTACAACTAAAAGATCTCTCGAACAAGCTAGATAATATTGTAAGTTCAACTGGAAAACGTATAAGTCACATTTATTATATTCTGAATGTTTACCTGAATGATGTACAAGGGTTACATATTCAACATTTAGAGTCACTTTCTAAAGCAAACAATAGTTTGGCAGTTTTGGACAAACGTAGTTGTGTAACTAATACTATTGCTGTTTGAAGATAAACTCGATATTCGCGTGCAGCCCGCGTCCACCGTGTCACTGTTTCCTGTATTTGCTTTGTGCATTTGCAACAATAGCCGGCTAGTAATATCTCAGACATGCAATTATTGATGGAACATGTTTGCCTAGGTTCTCAGTAAAACTTTCCGTGTTTTACTTTTCTGCGGACGTATTCACTATTTTCCTATCCTGATAAGTGGATCAAAATTATGAAACGAGTAATCTCGGTACTAATAAAGTGAGGCGGTTATTTATTTCTAAAACTTAAAAATTGACTAGTTGAGGTACACTTTTAATACCCACTATTTTGACTTTGCCTAGTTTTCGCTTCATAGTCTGTATTTGATTTATCTCCAGGTTGATCATCGAAAAATTTAATTTTTGTTCTATATAAGCTCGACTGTTGCTTCAAATCATTCGTGAATTGGCATATTGCTTGGAAAATTATGGTCAAGAACTAAGCACTTTTTTAAGACTCCTTAACAAACTCTTCATAGTCAGTATCGGACTTACTGAAATCGAACATGTGTAAATAAAACTTCATGCTACAAAGTAGAGCAAATTATCTAATACTAATGAATTATGGAAACTTGCCTATTTCGCAGCCTTTATACATCGTTTTGTCATTCGATAATACGATAATCTATTAACTCAATATTGTATATGTAGTAAATTATCGACAGACAGACAGATACAACACAGAACTTCGTACGTATGTACATCAGTTCAGGTTGCCATACCGCATCAGCACAGAGACGCAACTGTCAGTTCAGATCCAATAGTGGTGAGATGATGAGGAATTCAGAAAGTTTGAATTTGAGAGAACACAGAGTGGATGCACCTGCGCCATTGCAAACGATCTTGAGCCATGTCGTTTAAGGTATCTGACCATTGATGACTTTCGTCTCGCGGACCCCAACCAGGTAGCCTACATCTACCAACATGATTCAGTCCACTTGTCAATGACTTCATCGATTTCGACAATGTTTTGGTTTGGCCACCCCTAGCTTTCTTCTAACCTACTCCTACACCGCAAAACATAGCTCGTCAACGCAGTCGGTGGTTAGGCATACGTAACATATGTCCCAACCACCTCAACTGATGAAGTTTCAATACCTCATCTATTGATTTGCCATCCCGACCTAGTACTCGTTTCCTAACAACAGCATTGCTTACTCGGTTGTCCCAGGATATACGAGCAATGCTTCTTAAACATCTATGATCGAATACTAGTAACCTACTAGTTTCCTCTACTCTTACTGGCCATGTTTCGCATCGGTATAGTAGGACGGAGCGAACTACTGCACAGTACACTCGCCCTTTGGTTAGCAAACAGATATCTCGCCTGCGCCATAGGTGACGAAACTTGGCAAAAGCCAGTCGAGCTTTCTGTATCCGTCCCGAGATTTCTTCAGTCACCAGGCCATCAGCACTGGTGAGACTCCCCAGATAAGTGAGGCAGTCGACACGTTCGACTACTTCACTCCCTATCATTAGTTCAGGTGCCGATGCAAGTCAATCTTGAAGCAACATTTTGCATTTCGAGGGGGAAGACCGCATCTCGAACATCCTTGCATTGTCGCCTAGGGTGGTCAGAAGACTGCATTTTGTAAGCGCCTTCACCAAGTAGAAATATGTCATCACCATATTCTTAGTTAACCAACGAATCTCCTGGTAGAAGGTCTATTCCTGAAAATTAAAATGAAGATAATGTTGTATCTAGAAGCATGTCTGTGACAAAATTAAACAAGAACGGAGAAAGTGGACATCCCTGACGGACACCACTTGAAGTAACTAATTCCGATGACAGTTCGCCATAAGCTCTTACTCGACCTGTAGTGTTCGAGTAAAGGGCTTGTTTAAAGTTAATGTTCTTTGTTACATTTTTTAATGATAGACACTGCCACAGAACTTCACGATCAACAGAATGGGATGCCGCTTTAAGGTCGAGAAGTACTACTACTGTGAGGCGTTTGAAAGTGTCTTTGTCCTAGGACCTGATGTAGCGTGAAAATGTGGTCTATACAGCCATGTCCGGGTCTGAAACCAGCCTGGTTTTCTCTAGTCTGCTTTACATGCGCTATGGTTAGACCTCTAAGTATAATCGAGACTAAGAATTTGGAAACTATACTAATTAGACTGATTCCCCTGTGATTGTCCTGAGAGGACAATCAGGGATTGAGACCAGTCGCCACCCACCACTGTTCGCGACCATTGCGTAGGCTTTTTGTCAGCCTGCGCTTAAGCCGACTTTGCTCTTCATCATGTTAGAGCCAGGAGAGATAAGTTTATGAGCGTCTGTAAGTTCGGTAGATGCTACTGAGATCCACGGCCTCATCCTAGACTTATGGTTTACTTTACTAGCAGATATCACTGCTGTTTCCACAGCATTTTTGATATCATTCCAACCTGCCTCCGGATGGGAATCACATACTACATGGCAGCCTAACTGTTTTACTAGTTGTTCCTGAAGTATATTCTTTGCTTTATTATCGCTAAGTAGAGCCGTAAGAGGTTTCCTTCTGGTGTCTTTCCTATGTCCAGTAAGCCTCAAAAAACGAATACACTCGCGCTAGGGCATGATCTGAATCTAGACATGTGCCCTAGAACGAGTGACAGTCCTCTATCGGACTCCTCCGTCGGCGTCTGTTGACGATGTGATCTAGTTGGGTCCAGCGTTGAGACGACTTTGGGGGTCGCCAGGTCGAAAGACGTTTTTCATTATGCCTAAAGTTAGTGTTTGCTAGAAATAGGCGGTTATCTGAGCACAGTTGCAACAGACGGTCGGCATCGTTTGTTCTCTGAGCTGCGGCACCATAAGATCCACCCAGGTGTCCTTCCTTCTCAGTAAGTCTACCTATCTGAGCAATAAAGTCTCCAGCCATTATAACTATAACAGAGCGCCTAGCTTTTTGGAGGAGGTCCGAAAGCTTTCTGTAAAACTCATCTTTCACCTTGTCTGAACTGCAGTCAGTGGGGGCGTAGGCAGATACGACGAAGAGGCAACGACGAGTGTCCCTATCTTTCCGAGTCCTTACTGTCCTCCCGTTCAGTTGGACGGCGCACAAACGGCTATCTACCGGGATCCAGTCTAGGAGAGATAGTTGTACCCTAGGACTCAATGCTATACCTACACCAGTGAGCCCATGGGAAGCAGCATCAGGGCTGCTGAATACACGAGGAGTAAATCGAGCTGCTTCTTTATTTGACAAGGTGAAATAAAATTAATGATTTTACTAGGATCCTGTATGCGCGTTCCCGAGACGCAACATACATCGATGGCGCGAGATTCTAATGTCCTAGCTAATGAAGCCTGTTGCCCTATTTGACATAGTGTCCGAGCATTAAAAGCTCCAACATGTAGTCTAGAATGAGGTTTTATGAGACCAGGAATAACGTTTCGTGAACTCGCATCGTTTGCATTAGCAGTGCAGTGAGATAAGGGAATGTGAGTAAAGTTAGTCTTGGAGATATCAGGGGGTATAGGAAGGATTTGGTTTTGACCAATTTGGTCTCGTGTGCTGTTACGGGTATGAGGGTGGTTTTCACTTCCCGGCTACCCACACCGTGGAAGGTTGTTTCTTGAGGAACATGAAAAGGAAGGTAGATTAATGTCAGTCTTAAAGAGCTGGGAGCGTGACCGCAAAGTCCAAGGGACAACTGCTTGAGGCCGGTCACGCATGGCCTTTTTATGAGAGGTTTTTTGATTATTAGCTCCTCTCTTTATTGGGCAGCCCTTACCGCCGGAGACGGAAATCCGTGAGATAGGGTGAGGTGTGACATTTTTAGGGCCGACCTTTTCTAACCCTTCCTTCCTTGTGAGAAGGGCAACATCGCTTCAGATGGTGGTTGTCCGAGGGAAACACCTTACTGCTGTCACATCCCTCTGCAGTCAGTAGTACGACTTCGCCCTCAAACCTTGAGTAGCTGCGTTTAGTCTGATCGTTCTCCAATCGACCTGCCTAGCATGGTAGAACTTTCAGGAGCATATGTTCCAGCCAATATAGCTCGGCTGGGTCATCACGATAGTCAAGCCCGACCACCACGTCAAGGTAGCAGCTTCGGTCGGGAAATTATCGACAGATCAGTTTTTTTTTATTATGATTCACAAACAAGTGTTCGGCTAATTTCAAAACCGTACACTCTCGCAATATCTACACCAAAGTTAGTGCGATAATGTGGCATATATAGCTCCAATATTACTTCTTAAATCAATATACAACCGAATTAAAATGTTATAACACTACCATGCAGGAATTTCACGGATGTTCATACAGTTGTGAATGATCCATATTCTTTATCAGTTTTGATGTCATAGTGATAAACCGACCATTTCGGGCAAAGGATAGTTTTTAATCAAACTAGTAATAGTGAGTTTATTATTCAACTCGACAAACCAAAATATTAACTGTGCTATACTACTATCCAATTGACTGTTTGTTTTCCAGTCATTGTTTTAGTGTGGAATTGAGTCACTAACCAGTATCTCATGACATGAGCTGATGTTGCCATAACCTTAGCTAACTTATAAAGACCACTTAATCGTTTTCAAAGTTGGTAACCATCGCTTTTTGCTCTCAACTCTCCTCCGCATATATAATCTGTTTGTAGATTGTTATTCCAGTAGGTTGTTTATCATTTTCACGAGTCGCACAAATTAATATTTGTTGCAGCAAAAATTCCATATATATATATATATATATATATATATATATATATATGCATTTGTTTTTTACACATAGCTGTCTCAAAGTGATTCTGGTAGCTCAAATATACCTGAACACGTGAAGTCTACACTTGACATTATGGAGTGCTGCATGCGTACTCTTGAGCTTTTGGACTCTGTTCGGTTACCGTACAATTGTGAAAATGAACGCACTTGTCGTAAGAGGCTAGTAGATACAATACAAGTAGGTTTTAAGGAAGTGGGTTATAGTGTTTAATTTGGTACTTTTTTAAAATCATGATTCTAAATAGTAATTGTTTTAATGTAACTGATCGATATCACTTACAAAGTAGTGCTAGCTCCACGTTTCAAAACGTTATTCCTTGTACTCTAGACTTCGAAAAGCTCTCGGTTTCTTATCAGTGAGAATATTGAAATATCTATGATTATCGTAATAAGCAAAAAGGTTAATCATGAGGGTGAGATAGATATTAAGGGGTGAAGAAAGGATTTGATCTTGTGTAGTTAGGGGTATAATAGCGCTTGACGCCTCCCGGCCTCCTACACTATGAAAGGATATTTTCCAAGGAGCCTGAAAAAGAAGCTGGGTTAGTGGACGGTCCTAGTTACCTGGGAGCATGACCTCTGAATCCAGGGAACAATTGTTTAAGGTCGGTTGCTTACGGCTTTTTTTATCAGAAGTATTTAAAGTGTCAGCTCCGCTCTTCCAAAAAGGCCTTAGCGCTGCGAACGGAAGTTCATAGGATAAGGTGTGGTTTGACACTTTTAGAGTCAACCTTTTCTATCCCCTTCCTTTCTTTGTGAGATGCAAGCACCGCTGCAGATTCTAGTTGTCCAACAGAAACACCTTACTGTTGTCACATCCCTCTACAGTCAGCAGCACGGATTCGCCCTCAGTCCTAAAGTTTCTGCCCCAGGTTTTACCGTTCGAAAACCTACTTACGCAATATTGTAGGACCTAAAATAACCTGTTTTCCAGTCAATATAGCTCTGTCTGGTCATCGAAATAAGCAAGCCCGACCACCACATCAAGGTAGAAACCACCGTCGGGTGAGTTTAGACTACCTAGTTGGGGTCCGTGAGACAATCGTAACCGGTGGTTACAGGCTTCGAGTGGCGTGGCTCAAGACCGTTTCCAATGGCTCCGAAGTATTTATTCTTTGTCTTCCCCCAACTTCTAACCTTCTGAATCCCTCATAACCTTTTTTGTTTTAAATTTATTTCACTGGTTTATGTTTTCTCGAATAATATCTTCGATACCCAATGCTTTCTATTATGAACAAAACTGCTATAACCTCTACTACTATGGGATTTGAGCTGATAACTTCATTTCTCCGTGTTATGGCAACTTAAATTGATGTACGTACGTACCAAGTTCTACGTTACGACTAGCTGATTGGCTATGCACGTTTCCATTTTTGGCGGCAAAAGCCAGTGCAGACCTGATGTTTACATTAGAACATACTTAAGTAGAAGTACAGATTGTTGCGCACTAATGATAACCCATTAGTTTCTAAACAGTATCTTAAAAATGGATCTATTTAAAATTTCTGTAGTGACAATATTTTTATAAGCATTTTCAAGTTTTATGTGCTCGATTACTAGTTTTGATGGCAATGTACTTCGTTGTTTTTGACGCCGTTGGCCAAACATTTTACATCTAACTCTCATCAGTTTTAATTTTGAACGTTATAAACTATGAACCGAACCAATCTTATGTGCTCTTATTGCTGGCTAAAACATCGGTACTCGAAATATAGACTTTGTAAAGTAATAGTCCTATGAAATGATCACACAATTTGTTAATGTTCATTCACTTTTTAAGTTTTATTGACCAATATGCTTTTCTCTTCGGTCCCTTTACTTATTGGTTCGTTCTTTTTTTTTCAAAATGTTTTTCAGGAGTTTCTTGTACAGGCGGACAAATTAAGGGATGAATTTTTAAAGTTGGTCAAAATACAACACTGACAAATTTCTGTTAACATTTCTGTAACAGGGTGCTAACCATTGTATTATTTTTGTGAATAATCAAAAAATTAACATTACGGTTTGATATACATTTATTTTTTCTCTCCAATCACAAGAATGAATACAGATAGGACAGTGATAGGGGTTGCTGTCGTGAAGATAAACACAATAGCTGCTCTCAGTACAAGCAAATAAAAACTGACTGACCTCTTGGCACCATTTTTTTCTATCCTAACATTGGATTTTCGGTCATTGCTGTAAGGCAATAAATCTATACACAAAAATAAAATAAATCCATCTAAGTTTGGTGTTTAAGTGTGTACTAGATAACAAATTTGGTTTCATCTAATTGTCTGCAATTGACTAAATCGCAGATATCAGACTCAAAAAGATTGAGAAAGGGAATATAAAAACTTTTGATCGTGAGAAATTATCACACGTTAAGTATATAGTATTGCTTTTGGTAAAAGTATAATAGTCTGTATTGTTGGAAGGGTTTCATTACTGCAGAAAAAATAATATGTTTGGAACTTGGGTTTCAATCACATGCGTACTTATCCGTTTTCATATAGTTGATGTGTTTCTTGATAAAAAGGTTTCCTATGTCCTGTTGTCAAAGTAGCTGAAAATACCATACACAAAGATATGCTCAGATAAATACAGGTGCTGTATGGCATGATACGAATGACTGCTTCCACGGTGTGGGCAGCCGGGAAGTTACATCCGCCCTCATACCCATAAAAGCACACAAAACCAAATTGGTCACAATCAAATCCTCTCTACACTTGATAACTCATCACCTCGACCAACCCTTTCATTCGTTCATTACCTCGTTCCACCGAAGCAGACGGTATGAGCTCACGAAACATTATTCCTAGTCTCTTGAAACCTCGTACTTAATTAAATATTGGAGCTTTTAATGTTCGAACGCTATGCCAAATTGGGCAACAGGCTTTATTAGCTAGAACTCTGGGATCCCGGGCGACCGATGTATGATGCGTCTCCGAGACGCGTATACAAGATCGGAATAAAATCATCAGTTTGATTTGACCTAGTGCAGATAGAGACACAACAAGGTTTACGCTTTGTGTTTCTGGAAGCTCTGATGCCGCTTCCCGTGGCATCGCCGGCGTAGGTATATTATTATACTTCTTGAATAATATCTTCGAACCCTAATCTCTCCGATTACTGCTAATACTTTTACTACCTCTACTACTATGGAATTTGAGTTGACAAATATTTCTCTGTGCTAATGTGGTATGGCAACTTGAAATGATATACGTGTGTACGAAGTTCTACGTCGCTGTTGACTGATTGATTGATACGAATGACTCATTCCCTGTTATAGCACTTAAAACCACTAATCAACAAAAAGGAAGTCTCGGGGAACGAATAAAGCATGTAAATAGAGATTATTGAATAACTTTATTTTCGGTAAGTAGAAGTTAGTAACTGATGTACGTACGCAACAAGTTCTATATTCTGGCTGACTGATTTATCGGTTGGAAATTGTCCATCTACCAAATACAATCTATGATGTTTTCAATTGATAAGATCCAATAATTTGGGACAGATCTCTTATAACGAAATGTAGACGTAACGTGACAAAATCTTAAGCTCAGTTTAAAAGACCTGGAAAGTGTCTGGACGTTGTATTGAGAACAACCTAGTTTCTAATACTATCCCGAGACACCCAGAAGTGAACAGTTACAACCCAACTTTTATGTAGGATACCAGTATGATGTACGAAGAGGATAATGTAAGTAAGAGATTTGCATAAGTTTACTAGGCAAGTGATTGACATGTCAGTTGTCCCAAAGCTCGGTTCATTCGACGGTTGTGAGTCACTGTACACTGCTTCATATCATACAGTATATGGTGGACAGGAATTCTCCCAGTTTTCTGTGTTTTCTTAATTTGTTTACTTCATCAATCTTGAGTAATATTCAACAGATATATGATCTTGATGTTTACCAGGTGGCAAATAAACGAGAATTTCATACTTACCATATCACTGGGGTATATGGGAGTTGTAGGCTGTGGTAATGTGTAGACAAATCTTTCGATTTTTCCACTAGCTTCAAGATATATGTTTCTGCATGAAAAATATTCATCCGTATTATTGCTAGCTTCAACACTTCGATAAAGGCCTATCGATATTGTTCCGGTACTTGCCAACTGAGCATGAAATAACTGACTGAAAGTCAGAAGTTTCTATCCAAGTGGAAAAAAACATGTATGATATCATATGTTACAGACTTGACGGCAAATTACCTTGTACTTGATAGTTCGTATAACGTGTCTATGAGACATTAAAATTTTGCCTCGCAGAAGGTTAGTTATGGGTTTAAAGGTTATAAATAATGATTCCACCCCTCTTTTTATGGGAGGAACAATGTTGTGACTGAATTTTGTTAAGTATATGCCACTTGTATATAAAGCTATACTCAGCAGCTTATTATTGGTTTTGTATAATATTCACAAGTATGATCACATTCTGCAAACAGCTTATCTAAGACAGTAGAATTTCGTGCGCAGGGTTCATACTATTGGTTAGTTACGTTCAACAGCGATTCTCGTGTAAAAGGATTTTTTATTAATGGCATTAATTTTAAATTATGTATGTTCTCTGTAGATTTAAAAACATAACAGGGTTCTCCGGACCGTCAATCATTTATTTTATTCTTTAACTTGTATACTGTAAAAGCCTACTCCACCTTTTAATGTTCTATAAAGATATATTTATATTTATTACCTGGGAAGCTAAATGATGAAGTTCTTTATCCAACTCCAGAAGGGGCACTAAACGAAGTTGGGATAACCGAACAGCAATCGCCTCTCCTGTAAATTAAGAACAAAACTTGATCTTTTTGCATTACTTTCTGGATATAGGAGATAAAATAAAATACTTCCTGTCAAATCTAAAATTATCCTGATTATAAAAAGTTGGTCATTAATCAGCTCAAATATATCTGCTCTCTAACCCCTAACTTGGCAAGTGAATAGACTACTACATTCATTAGAAAGGCATAGTTACATATGAATGTATAAAGATTTTGATAGCTGGGAAGATATCTGCTCTATGTTACAAGTGGCCCCAGTAGTACGTAGTACCTTGATATGGAGGCTAGCCTCATCATGAGGACCCACTTGAGCTCATATTAGCTAGAAGACATTTTTTAGGGTCCTATCGTGCTCAGCAGGTTTGTTTGAGATTAGTAGAACGATGTCACACTCTCGATTGTATTGAAATGTGGTCGGAGTAATGTGTTTTCCACGGATAACTAACTTCTCTGAAAGTGTTGCTTTCCCTTGACCAAAGTGAGTAATAAAAATTACTGGCTTCAAAGCACCACACTTCCTTTTAAACAAAGGATTCCCCTTGCAGGAAGTGAATTTCAGTAAGTAAAGAACTAATACTTCCGAAACTATTTACAGAAAGGCCATACATTATCACCCTGAAGCGACTATTGCTTGAACTCCAGTGTCGTGGAACCATTACTACTTAGTTTTATTCGCAAGAAGAAATGCATTTTTACGATGAGATAAGCTGGGATGTGACACCAACATCTTAGAAGAAAGCATTATTTCAACCTGATCCAGTTTCACTGAATTAATCATGTAATGTTACCTTGATTTTTTTAATTTATATTCTTAACTTCTATTGATGTAAAACTTTACGAATTGTTCCGTCACTAAAATACTATAAAAAGATTTCCTTGCCAAACATGAGCTCAGTACAATAGTATGAACCATGAAGCATGTTCACTTGTGAATTAGTTTGTCATTTTGTTTACTTTTTTTGATAAAATCCAATATATTTCTCATACAATTGATCATATATATTTTGATATAATAATCATGCTAGTTGATTGGTGAACAATAACGAAGACAATAAGTGACGAATCATGTTATTTGGACAAAATTTGATCTAATTATTTATAAGCACGAAATATTACCCCAAGGCATAGGAATATGTTAAAATTTGAACCAGATTAACGATGAGTTTTAATACAATTTTTTGAGTGCAATAAGCACAAAGAAACCGATTTCGAATTAAGTTTGTTTATACAATAGTAGTAAGTTTATCAGAATTTATTATCATTTACTAAGAAAATCTTTAATAAAATGATAAACTTTTCAATTTGTCGTTTTTCAAAAGATTTCATGTTGTGGCTGATAACATCAAATGTGTGCTGTTTAGGTTTCAACTACATTCTGAAGTTTTACTTTTGGATAATTTCTATTATTCACTTAATTGAAAAACATTGACAAACTCCAGGAGTGCTAAGGCTTACACTGATTATAGTTTATCAATTAATTTCGTCAGATAGTAAGTACTCAAATTCGTTTATTAATAATTAAGGTTTTAGTAGCTCAAACAACCAGTATAAGTTAAAATATTCAGCAATAAGATTTTTGACAATTTAACTCACCTGTTTGAGTTTTATAGCTTAAAAAACTCTTCACATTTATTTGCTCATGATCTGTTACACAATTAGAATCGGTCTTCTCTTTCAAAAGTCCTGCATCATTGAACGAATCTTGAGTAGTATTCTTATTACTTTCTACATAACAGTCACTCGACTGACGTGATCTTGATTGTGCATCAAACTGGATTATATTTTCATTTAAAGTATCTCGCTTCAATAACGTTTTATTATGCTCAGTATACATAAAATCAGAAAAAGATCCAATAGTTGACAAAGTATTTTGTACTTCTCTGAAATAAGCCTGATTATGATCATTTTTATCAACTTGACTTGGTATATTACCGGTTAAATAATCTGGAAACATTAAAGTACTAACTGGTTGACCTCTTAAGCCTGGAAAGAAACCACTATCAATAGCAAATACCTTTTCTACTTCATGACCTGGTCCACCGCCTAAAATTGTCTCAATAAATGTAATTACACTTGGATCAAATAATACCTAAAAATCAAGTACAATACAACAACAATCTGTGGAATAATTAATAAATAAATGGAATTGACTATTTATTACTTTGCGCATAACATTTGTGCTTAATCGAACGGTATTTCAAAACATAGGTGTAACAATATTCAATTAATAATTTCAGCTAAACCTATCGTATTTCAATAACTTTTAGACTGCGCAATATAATCCTTAAAAATAAAAGATATTAACGACCAAGAGTCTAAAGATATTACGTTTTCATTGCAACCTAACAAGTTTGAAGTACTGAAGTCAATTTTTTTCTTGAACAGGAAATGTTATAGCTATTTTAGTAGCACTCAAGTGTACTAAAATACGCCTGGAGCCCCTCTAATGTTACTGCAGGTCCACGGTCCGGATAAAGAAGGAGGGTTCCTCATTACGTTAGGAACCTCATCCCATAGAAAGTAAACTTGCTAAAAAATGCTAACCAGAAAAAATAATTCAAACCATTTGGACTCTACCTCGAGAGTTCGAAGGTCTTCATTTAGAAGAGTTATCATGCCATTTCTTAGAAAGTTAGGAGACCTTTTCACAACCACGGTAGTAATTAGCATGGTACGTGAAGTGTCCGTCAAATGTGGGAGACCAGGAGAACTATTCAGTTTGCTATGGAAATAAAAAGATGGCTTCAGAAGAGGTTTTGTTGTACTCCAGCCATAAAGAAGAAAATGACTCATACACTAAAGAGGATTCACTGATTCTATCCAAAGAAGCACAAAAAGCATTTATAGGATGGGAATCTCATGGACCAATAACCATCAGTACATTCTTGAAGACAAAGAAGGAGGGGATAACAGTAAAAGTCACTGAGTGTTTCGCGCCCGCCAACGATATCAATGAGAAGGCTGTATTCAATCGTCATGAAATGTCAAGTATGTGA
>CALYCR020000299.1:0-14510 GCA_944470395.2 Schistosoma turkestanicum
AAAATCAGGATCCCGGACTAGGGATCCGAGTCATAAAACGTTATACAGTTAGGTCGAATAGGAAACAACACTGATGTACGTGACATTAATGGCTAAGACGACCATAATATTTACTTGTAGGAATTGAACAATAACATTAGACTTACGTTATTTGATGAATATCCTAATAGTGACTAAAAAGATGAGTATCAAAATACAAATGAGTATCAATATACAAATAATTTAATCTATCATTTAGGTATTAGAAGATCCAGACTACACTAATTCCTCTTATAAATCATCCAATCACTAACCTACGGTAGAATGGATGTAAACTCAGTTGCAGTGAGTTAGTGAAATGAAATAAAAAGTAATTTATCAATCTCAATTATTATCCTAATTGATTTAAATCAACCTCTTGTCATGAATGTATTTCATTTCCTTTGTGCAGTTGATTTTCAAACAGATATGGATGTGTTCATCATGACAATATCAAATTAGCTAGTTATTGTACATCTTCAAAAGTCTCAAGTTTAAAATATTAAAAAAAATTCTCATATTGCAAAATTAGATTAACACACGAGGTAATATTGTTTTCTGGTAGAGTTTTGGAGGTTTGTGTTTTTACACATTTGATATCATCGATCAATGATTGTTAGGCCACCATTCGAAACCTGGAAGCACTGGATGGCCATTTCGTCCTGGTACGAGACACATCAGTGGTTCGATGGTTATGCATTCGCGCACAATACCGAAGGTCCCGGGTCTGAATAGTGTGAGGTGCACGAGTCGTGGATGCGCACTACTGATGAGTCCCATACCAGGAAGAAACGGTCGTCTTTTAGTACTTCAGGTTTTTAATTGCAGTCTAACAATGATTGATTAGTGATTTCAAATATTGTTTTCATTGATATCCTCATCAGGCTTGAATATATACAGTAATATTCAATGGGATTTTAGTGTCTCGTGATGACTCCGATTTTGACAACTGAATTTGAGGTTGCCATGAAACAAATCTACCCTTCAATTTCCGGATATCATATTTAGGCTAACCCCGTTTGTAGGACAGCGATAATAAGCAGACAAATACGTGTTCAGTTGGATGAGTTTAATCTCAAGCAATCGTTCATGTAGACAAACATGAGAATAGAAAGCGCTATTCCAAAGAGAATTGAATTGAAGAGGGTGAGCGAGCCAACTCAATGTAATGGAGCATGACTAAGCATTTATAGTCAAACAAAAGTAAGCCAAACATGCATACACACACACAAACAATCGAATTAAAATAAAACAACCAAGATATGAACGAATGATTGACAAGGTCAAAAAGGAAAGAGAATAATACTTATTTTGAATCGATAATAACAACGAAATAGATTGAATAGCTTAAACATAATAATAGGAGAAAGTAAAAATTGTTAGTAGATGATAAGTGGGTGTACTATTATTGATAAAAATGATAAAAGCTAAAATCAATGTTTTACAACGGTCTTCGTATTTGGAAAAATATACATTAAAATAACATTCACAAAAATTGATTGAAATTATGTGAGATAGGGAGGATACTTTAACAACGAACCTCTGTTAATCATTTCCTAATTGACTTGTGGTAGACCATTAGCTAGGGTTTAAGCTACTTTTACTCATACAGTAAAATATATATTATGCATATAACCAGACAAATTAGTAAATGAGAACTTCACTTCGTGTTGGAAAAGGTTTACTTTTCCTTATGCAGTTCGGTCTCGATCTCTCTACAAATAGCGAAGCTATGGGTCTTCATATTCATCAGAAATTAGTAACTCTCTCATCTCTTCCTTGTTTGCATTAGGTTTAGTTAAAAGTATTTTACTCAAAATTTTTTCTTATACACTGTGTACGTTCGCAGTTTACTCCACTGTTTTTTGAACATACTATTCAATATCCAATTACCTGAAAGCTCTTATTAGTCATTATAGTTTTACTATTTCTGCCGTCGTTTTTACTTCTGTTTCCCGGCTTCTTTTCATTATGATCAGCTTATCTACCTACCTAGCTCCACTTGGAGCTCTTCTTGGGTTAGTGCGGATTCCAAGCACAGATAAAGCAATTGGGTTGGACATGGAATTAGCTAACCAATTCAGTTAAAAAACAACCTTGCTAAAAAATCGCTAACCAGAAAATTTCATTTAAAACAATTTACATTCTGACCTGGGAGTTCGAGAGTCTTCCTGCCTCATGATAAAAGCCGATTTTTCTCTGAAAGTTACGGTGCCGATACCCCTTCTAACAACCAGGTACATGGAATGTCCACACACAATATGGGAAACCAGGAGAAACATTGAAGTTGCTGCGGACGTGAAATGATCCAACCTGACGGTGCCGTAAAATAAGTTAAACCCATTAGATGCAAGAAGGAGAGCTGCTGGCTATGAAGATGAAAACGACTCACATACAAGAATTTGCACTGATGCTGTCCAAAGAAGCACAATAAGCCCTTATACAATTCGAATCTTATCGATCCAGGTTCATCAAGCTTTCCCCTAGACAAAGAACGATGAATCGTAATCATTATCGACCTGCTCTATGCACCCAACAATGATAACGATGAAGAGGATGAAGAACAATTCTATTAGAGAGAGAAATGTCCAGCAAAGGTACTGACCATTTTGATGGGAGACAAACTCCAAAGTTGCAATTGACAGCACCGTATATATAGATGTCGTGGAACGACATGCACCATATTCCCATACAAAAGCACACACAAAGCTACATGGGCTTCCCCAGACTACACTACTGAGAACCAAATCGATCATATCAGTACCATTTGAAATTTTCAGAAGGAAAGAAGCATAACAAAGAAAGGAGCTGACAAAGCTCCAGATCAACACCTAATGGTGACCAAAATGAAGCTGAATTTAAGGAAGAGCTGAACAATTGGACAAACATCATCACAAAAGTTTAATACGGCCTTTCTTCGGGATACTAGCCAACTCAACTCACGACAATTCTATTGTATGTGGGCAGAAACTCGGAGAATCACGAAAACCATCATCCAAAAGATACATGTGTTTATTAACAGTTTTTGACACAAGATACTGCGGATCTGTTGGCCAGACACCATCAGCAACAACCTACCCAAATGAGGAAGAATAGCTGTAAGTGGATAGAATGTACTTGCAGAAATCATCCAATTACTAGTATTCAAACTGATGTCAACGATTGTCTAACAGTAACTGACTACATTCTTAGCCGGCATCCCATCAGATGGTCATAGAAAAGATTGATCTAACATGTTAAAAATACGAAGAGTAATTACAAGTCTATGACATCCTCAATAATTTTACTTTCATCAAAGTAATAATAATTTACAACTACTTTCTTCAGAGTTCTATTTTATTTGAGAGAAGCATTTTTTTGATTAAAAAGAAACAATCCTAATTGCTTTCTTTTTAGTCTATAGCCGACTAAAACTGAAATATATTTACTACATACACTATTGACTAATTAACAATTACGTATGTTACAAAAAAAACAGACTTAATCTGAAATGATCATTTCTTCACTGTATTAGCTCATAACTAATTTAGGTAATGATAATGATTCTGTTTATTGGGTTTTTCCATTAAACTTGCTTATTTCAACATTATTCATAATAGAAATAACCTATTTTTTCTTGAGTAGAATATATTATTAAATGAAATTGAATTGTCAAACTACTTATCTATCAGACCATTTATTTGTATTTAGATAAGCATTTATTTATATATGAATACAAAAGAGTTATATTTTTTGGAAAAAAATAAAGAACATCGGCATGATCTCACAGTGCAACGCAACCTTGGAAGCATTTTTTGTTTTTTTTTTTAAAAAAAAATTGTTAATTCAATTCGTTTCATGCATCTAATAGACAGTATCGTATTAAAATTATCTTTATTCAGTCAGTCAGCCAGTCAGATGCAAAGTAGAACTTCGTACGTAAGTACATTAGTTCATGTTGCCATACCAGCACATTAGCACAGAGATATAATTGTTAATTCAAATCTAATAGTAGTAGAGGTAGTAAATGTATTAGAAGTAATCAGTGAGGTTAGGGTTAGAAGATATTATTCAAGAAATATGATTCAGTAAGATAAGTTTAGGAAGACAAAACTAGAGGTGTTGAAGAATCCAGATGATTAGGATTTGAGAGAACACAAAGAATAAATGCACCGGCGCCATTGCGAACGATTTTGAGCCATGTCATTTAGTGTCTCTAACCATCGATTATTATCATCTCGCGGACCCCAACCCGGTAGTCGATAACTACCGACTCGACTCATTCTACTTGTCAATGACTTCATGGATTTCTGCCTGGTCTGGACGCCCCTAACTTTCTTCCAACCTACTCCTACATTACAAAACATAGCTTGTCCAGGCAGTCGGTGGTTAGGCATACGTAACTCATGTTCCAACCACCTCAACTGATGAAGTTTCATTACTTCATCTATTGATCTGCCATTCTTAACTAGCACCCGTTTCCTAATAACAGCGTTGCTCATTCGGGTGTCCTAGGGTATACAAGAAAAATCTTTAACTTTAAAACAGTTCGATTTTGCATCTAGATAAATTTACCCGTAGATTTCAATAATGACATATTGTATTTATGTTGTATTGGATATGATATACCAATTAGGTAAGAGCATAACTCTGCCTGGAACCTTCTGAGGTTAATTCCGGTCCCAACATGGATAAAGTTGGAGGGTCGGGTATAGGATTAGCGATTCCATCCTGTTGAAAACCAACTCGTCAAAGAGAACGCTAACCGAAACAAATAATTTGATAATAGTAAGTATTGTTACATGAACATTTAGTTATTCAATACGAATATAGTTGAGTTCTTTATCAGTCAGTGTTTCTTATATGGGAATGATCTTTCCTAAACATAACTAAATGTTACCTGAGAATGATTTGCTAACAACAGGTGATATATGAAAGTTTGATCTTGATATGCTTGCAGCTATTACGAGTTCACCATACTCGATAAACGGAACGAAGATCAACGGTACAGTGACACGATAGGCTATTCTAATCCGATTATCCCAGGCCCCGCTAATTAAAGGAAGAATTCTTGATAAGACGTAGAGACAATGTATTCATAGGCACCCAGAAAATACAATCTACACAAGCATACAACGCAAGCTTATTGATAATATGATAGAAACGCCATTGAGAGAACCATAAAACAGCGTACTAAAATAACACATCAAACAATGACAGTCAAAGATTTTACGAGTGTAGGTTGAAGGTCAACTAAGCGTCTTTGGTGCGAAAACATAAAAATTCAAAATTTCTGAGTAAAATTACAAAATTAGGAACTTTTCCAATTGAGTTCTTGGGATCTAACATCCCCAACAGATCTTCCAATAATTCTGAATCAGTTTGATGACATTGCTTAACAATCAGTAAGCTTACTGATTAACAATGATAATTAAAAAGTTTAAGTATCAAGTAAGATCATAGTATAATTTTAAGTTTATCAAAAATGATGTACCAGTAAACGTTTGGTAATTAATGCTGACAAGAATACTTACATGCGACATAACCCACGAATTAAAATATATCTACAACTGTGTTTTCAATTAATGTACGCTTTTAATATTTATTTAAGAGAAATGTAGTTCGCTAGTATCGATCAACTTACACATAACTTACGAATTAGGTGAATTTCACAGAAATGCTATTGAATTTTGGAAAATTATCAGATGTCTTGTATACATTCATGGAGTATGAGCTACTGCTATGTCACAAAGTTGACCAAAGCAACATTGTCATTTTCTATCAGTTACCTAGTTGGTGAAGTAAACTATGCGACTGTGTAGTCTTCTGAGTAAGATTAGAAAAGTTACAGCACTGGATTTCTCTGAGAATCACAACCATTGAAGATAGTTAATTATATTAAATCCTTGTTGGTAAGATAACATGAATGATCTGTTTGATAATTTAACAATGATTTATTGATTTTCTCCTTAATAAGTGATAAAACTTTTGCCGCCAATTTCTCAGCTCATGTCAATTTATCACTTTAAAAATGAGTGAGTTTTTTCTTTTTTTTGATAAAAGTTTGACAATTTAATGGTGACAATTAATTTACTGATGAGATTTATTTGGTAAAACATGACGATTATACAATCATGATTGCTTTTTCTTTCTTCTATATATATATTCAAAGTAAATTGGTGTAACAGAAAAAAAATGTGACATCATGTGAACGAATGATTGTTCTGATAGAATTTTTCTGAAAACAAAATGCCATAAGATTTTTAAATGAAGATGAATAAGCAGTTTTGATGTTTTATACATTGTACTATAGAATGATTTCATTTTGATAGATTGTGTTGAATGACAGAAAGATACATATATATATAGAGAGAGAGAGACCACCATTAGAAACTTGGAAGCACTGGGAGACGGCCGTTTCGTTCACGACTCCTGCACTTCCCAGGTTTCGAGCCCATGACCTTCAGTCTTGCGCGCAAACGCTTAACCTCTGGACCACTGAGCCGGTACCTAACGGCGTTAATGTGTAACTTCAATCAATTCACTGTCTTGCGCCACCTCATACACTGCCTTCGGTAGTTACTATCTACACCCGAAACGGGTTGAACTTCACTGGTCATGACCACCCACTGGAACTCGGAGAAGATTCCTCACGGAGCTAGTCACTAGTGAGCAAAGGTAATTGCATCGCGGGGTTGTGAAGATTGTTAAGTTACACATGTGAAATCATGAAAAAAAATACTAAAATGTATTGAATTGATGTTTTCTTACTGATTAAAACTAAGTCATTTTATTTATTTATGAGAAATATTATTAATTAATTGTAAATAAAATATATTCGTTTGAATTTTTACCGTATACCATAAATGTTTAAACTAAATGAACTTGTATAAATTTTAGAAATTTCAATCATTCATCGTTTCAAAGTAAGATTGGTGAAAAGTCAGAGAGAGAGAGAGATAGATAATCATTTATTTCATAGCGGTTTTATATTTCACAATAGTTCACATGTATAATCTTCCGTAGATAGGAATTGAAACTAGGTTTAGATAATTCTCTTATCCAGTTTCAAGTTAAGGATATGATTGTTAACAGAGGAGTGAATAATAGTAGTTTTTGAAATCTGAGTCTCTTGATTAGTTCCACCATGTTGATATGTATAAATAAGATTCATCAATGAAGTGAACCTTTTGAAGTAACTGATATGGTCGTCAGTAGATATGTTTCAAAACTATTACGAGTTCACCTTAGTCAATAAACAAGAGCGAAGACAAATGATCCAGTGACACCATCGGCTACTCTAATCTGAGTGTCCCAAAGCCTCACTAAGTAGAGGAAGAAATCTTGACAAGACGTAGAAAGTGAGTTCTACAATCACCTAGAAAATACGAGGTCGACAAGCACACAAATCGAGTTTACTTATACATGATAGAAACGTCCTTGAAAGAGCCACAAAATAGCGTACTAAAATAACACATCAACCAATGACAGTCAAGGATTTTCCGAGTGGGAAATATAATCTCCAGGTCAACTGATCGGCTTTTGCGAGAAAACACAAAAATCCAAAATTAGGACCTTTATCAAGTGAGTTCTGAAGATCTAACATCCTCAACAGTAACACCTAGTGTCATACATAAATTTAAATGGTTTCTTTTAAACATAGTGCAAGAGCATTATCAAGAAAATGAGAAAAAGCTGGAGCATGCATTGAGGTCTAATGACCAAAACATATCAGTAGAATGTTTACTGGTGCAGTTTTCTTTCAAAACTACTAGAAAACTTCTGCTCAGCATTTGCTTTAACTGTAGGCACAACGCGTTACTTGTTACTGTATAACGGTATCAAGACTGATATTACTCGACACATCAAAGAAAATAGGACTTTTGATGAAGACTAATTAACATCATAATGTAACCGCTCCTTGGTAAATGCAACTATTAATTTTAAAACTACATTGAACAGTCACAGCTTTAAATGATACTTAAGTATCAATTTACTGAATGTTAAGCAACAGAAGTAAATAACACAGAAAAGTTAATATTATTATTACTGTTCTCACATGATTCTTGATAGAACTGAAATAAAGTCGGTAGATTATCTATCATAAAAGGCAATTCAGGTTAAATAAAAAATTCTTGTAACTCTTATGAGGTGATATGGTTCGATACTCAGTTGGTTTAATAAAAAAAATTAAATGAATAGGTTAGAAAGTTTTAATAGTCACACGAATTTCTTCTACTCTATTTTATAATTTTAATGCGACTAGTCAACTGTCGGAGTCAAAGCGTTGTGTAATGATCGAGAGGTTGAAGATGAAAGTAATTTACGGATTAGAAATACGACAGATAATAGTCCACTTGACTGATATGAAGGAGCAATGATAAAATGTAAAAAAAGGGTTTGGTGGCCTATGCGTCACTAGTTGCGTGACGGTCGGTATTCGATATGCTCTTAGACTTCGTATGTTGCTCCTTCGGAGACAACTGTTACTAAATAACGCCTCATGGCTTATGAATCAAAAACGGAATGCGAAGTGTTGAATACGTTTATTTGGTACACCACAAATAGACCACCAAACCACAAGCATACGGAGATAAAATAATATGCGAATGAGCGAGTTAGTGAATGAAAGAATAAGATTGAACTTACTTCCTTACTTAGGAGCACAGGCCGCCTACCAATGTTCTTCAACCAACTCTGTCCTGCGCTTCACTTTCCAGTTCTGTCCAATTTTTGTCGATTTTTCGCATGTCTGTATCCATATCTCAGCGTAATGGGTTCCTTGGCTTTCGTCTTTGCCTTTTGCCTTGAGATTTCCAAGTGAAGGTTCGTCTTGTGACGCAATTGGGTGCTTCCCGCAATGTATGTCCTATCCACTTCCTAATTTCCTACTCCGCTGGAATCTGGTTTGTTCTTTCCCACAATAGGTTGTTGTATCGTACAATCGCCTTAGGTTTCATTCTCCTGCAGCCTTTTCCGCCATCATTGCTAAAACCTTCCACATATTTACGTTTGTCGGCTTTCACTTGCTTGTTTGTTTCTTTTTATTCATCTTGTACCTCGATTCTCTGCTCTCCTCCGGCTGATGTTGACTGCTGCCTTCTTATTCCTGCTTTCTCGAATTTTTTCCAGTGTAACATCGTGAATCGATCCTATGTGGCGTTACTTCCTGTGGCCCAGAACCTCATGACTTGCTGAAGTAATTGCCTCTTTGTTCCCATTCCAACTGTTCTCCATGGTTGTTTCCCCTCCATTGAGTATATAGCAATCCGTATGATATACTTCTTCGCGGGATAAAAAATGTTAATCCCGAAACTAAGAATCAAATAAAAAGGCGATTCTAGAGGAAGAAGTATATTTGATACTAGCCTCGTGATGTAGAAATAATATCGAGGCAAGAGGGCGTACAAACGGTTAACGTCCACGTAAGAGACGTGCGAAGAGGAGAATCGGAATAACACGCTTGGCGCGCGACAGATAGTCTTTAGTACAGATAAACAAAAGGTGTACAGTATAACAATTATTGTCAGAATTAAGTACAACAATAAATCTTTATATTTCAGCAATTTGTTTTCTTCATAAAAGTATACCTTTAAAAGTAGATCAAGCAAGACCTGGATCATATTGGTGAGGGCTATCTTGAATTCGTTGAGTTTTACGGTATCCCCAGGAATAGCCGTATTAAACATTTGTGATGTTCACCGCCCCGTTGTTTAGTGCTTCTTGAGATTCAATTTCATTTTGGCGACCAGCAAGGGATGATCTGAGGCTATATCAGCTCCTCCCTTGGTTCTCATGACCTACTTGGTCCTTCTGAACATTTTATTGATGCTGATGTGACCGACTCGTTTCTGTGTAGTGTAATCCGGTGAAATCTCTGTAGTTTTGTGTATTTGTTTGTGCGGGAATATGGTGCCGCGAATGACCACTTTGTTGAAGGCACATAGGTCTGCAAATCTCTCACCGTTTTTGTTCATTTCTCCTAGTCAATGTCGTCCCATGATGTCTTCATATCCGGTGTTGTCCATGCCAACCTTGGCATTCAGGTCTCCCATAAGAATCGTCAAATCATTTGGTGAGCATTTCTCAACGATTGACTGCAGCCTTTCTTAGAACTGGTCTTTAACGTCGTCAATGTAGTCACTGTTAGGTGCATAGCATTGGATGACGTTCATTGTAATATCCTCTTTGTTTTGAAGGATGCTTTAATGATCTTGGGTCCATGAGGTTCCAATCCTATCGGTGTCCTTTGTGCTTGTTTGGACAGCATCAGTGCAACTCCTTGTGTATGTGAAGTATATTCCTCTTCATGATCATAGTATAACAGCAGTTCCCCAGAAGCTAGTCTCAGTTGTCCTACCTGTGTCCAATGTGTTTCACTGATGCCGAGCACCTTGAGGTTGTATCTTTTCATTTCTGCATCGACTTGAAATAGTCTTCCAGTCTCCCACAATGTTCGAACATTCCATGCACCTAAAAGAATGGTTGCTCTGGTTATGAAAAGGGCCATCGGCCTCATGACTTCCGAGAGAACTCGGCTTTGATCATGAGACGTCATAACTCATCTGAATGAAGACATTCTAACTCCCAGGTCAGAGTTAAAATGGTTTGAATTATGTTTTCTGGTTAGCGTTTTTTAGCGAGTTAGTTTTCTACGCGTTTGGGTCGCCAAACCCAAGCCCAACTCTCCACGTTTATCCGGGCTTAGGACCATCAGCAGTCTCGGTGAAGCTCCAGGCAGAGTTATCTGGATTAAAATATACATGTTTATACATAGGAAAATGGATGAATCATCAACATATTTGAGAGATTAACATGAAAGCGAATAGAAAGAAAATGTATGTTTGTAGGAGGTAAACAATGATCAATCATGCATGTTCAAACAAACTCGACAATAATAAAAGTCAACTGTGCAAATAAGTTATTGCTATACTATTGACCCAGTTATATAAGTTAATCAAAAGGCTTAACCAAATATATATATTCACAGCATGCTTATTCGGTTTTTTGATTTGATTATTTTCGTATTACACTAGTTCCAAACTTTTATTTGAAGAGTAAATTGTTACTGTATCATTTTTCACCCATAAATTAAAGCTGATTATTCATGAAACTAGACTCATTCTTTCCAATCAATAAAATGTCGTTATTCCGTGTTAATTTATTACTAAATTGGTCTAATGGGTGATCTGGTTTTGTACATAAATAAATGAATATCTAGTATATAAAGATTATCTTGCCCTGTGTTCTTCCTTGTCATTCAGGGTTAGTTAGCATTGTGCCAACCGTCAACCATAGCGTATCATCAGTCTTCTCATCCTTGTTTGTGTATGGGTTGCTTAAAGCCATCTAAACGTATTGATCGATTTTAGGACGCAACATAAAGTTTAAAATCAATAGATCATTTAGAATTCATTACTTTTCGAATAAGTATGATCTTAAAGGGCTTCTCATTTTCGTGTTGGCAATGAAATTAGGTACTTCAACTTTGAAATGACCTAATTTAAACAAGTTTTTTAAAGTTCATCGTTATTCTATGTTATAATTAGTTCCACTTACTTGGCTAACTAAATGCTACTGTTTACAAAACTCTATCAATTCATCGCCATTCTTCATCAGTGACGGTAGAAAAAAATAACCAATTACAGCTTACACTTGCCAGTCAGTATTTACATATATATTTCTATCGATTACAACTAGTGAACAATAGATTTCCATTTACATCAAGTAATATTGTGAAAATTGCATAGAAATCAACATTCGTAAATACAGTAATATGGAAAAAATGATTATTTAGCCACATGTAAAGTAACTATTGGAATCCTAAGAAAAAGTTGTCAAAAGACACATGACTCAGGAAGTCTTTCAGATAGTATTCAGTAATCATCAATCAATCATTGTTAGACCACATTTGAGAAACCTGGAAGCACTGGATGAGGGCCGTTTCGTCCTGGTATGGGACTCATTAGCAGCGCGCACCCACGACTCCTGCACCTCGCAGGATTCGAAACCGGGACCTTCGGTATTGTACGCGAACGCCTAACCATCGGATTGATAATTTCAAATGTGTAAAAACGCGAACCTCCAAAACTCTAAATGAAAAGTATTCGGTAAGTTATTACTTTACTCTAAGATGATTATTTGGCATAATCTTTATCTTATCATATCACTTACTGTTTTACTAAAGGTTGACAGACTGAGTCCATAATAGTCATAATTTTCATGATTTTAATTACTTCATTACTTATTTATGCCTGTCACCCCCAATGGATTATCGGCCGCCTACCAGTATTCTCCAGCCTACTCTGTCCTGGGCTTTCCTTTCCAGTACTGTCCAATTTTTGTTCATTCTTCTCATATCTTTCTCTATTTCTCGGCTTAATGTGTTCCTTGGCCTTCCTCTTTTCCTTTGACGTTGAAGGTTTCAAGTGAGGGCTTGTCTTGTGATGCAGTTAGGTGCTTTAAGCAGTGTGTCTCCTATTCACTTACATAATGAATGTTAAAGTTCAGCCGGTCTAAATACCACACACTTTCTCGCCTAAATAAGTTTTCATAGTTGTTTGTTCTGATAGATGTAAGGAATGACCGATTGTATCGTTTAACTGAGAATATGAATCCATAAATGGGTAGAATACTTATATTTCTTAATTGGATGTATCTTATTTTGCAAGTGATATCTTACTTTTTCTTTACTATTTGATTTACTAATCTACTTGAGATGTAGTGACTGAACTAATTTTCGAGTGGTACCTATTTCTGTTGTTTTAATGTCGTTATAATGGTCTATTTCACTTGTTTTAATATCGGGCAGTAAAGTTTTCTACTTTCTGTGTTCAGTCGAAAATTCTACATTAAATGACCATGAAGTCGTTTATACTCATGTTCCACAATGCCGTATGTACGCTTGATCACACTGTTTAATAACTACTCCTTATTATATGTGTTTATCCACATCCATAGAAGTAGACTGATACTTATTATTATTGGCTTTGATACACTTTGATACAATTTTTAGAATTCTGGTTACAGGTTTATTCAGTCATGAATAATATGATAAAGTTGTTATTAGCTGGCATTTTATCTATTTTTTTATATCCTAAAGCATAGAAATAACCGTCACAAGGTTGTTTGACTATTTTTACAGATATACTGTGAAATACAAGCTTAAATCTTTAGTGGTAACCAAGTCAAGATTGACTATGATCACCACTAAATACTAATTACTATCCCGTCATAATAAATACAAATAAATCCAGGTTAAAGAATATATTTGAAGGAGAAAATGGGCGATACAGTGAGCAGCAAGTTATGAAGGATGGCAGCAACGCGAAAAAGAACGTTGCGCACAAGTGAATGTTTTTAGTACGGTTAAACAAAAGGAGTACAATAATAAGTGTTCCTTTTCACCAACCGCGTTTTCTTCGTAGAAGTGTTCCACTACAAATCTTACATGCAAGATTTGTGTGCATTTAATATCTGAGTTGGATTTGAAGTAGGGCTTACCACTTTAGGGGTTTGCGATCTAACTCCGATCAATTAAGTATGCTATGAAATAAATCTACCCTTCAGTTTCCGTATATCATGCTTAGGCGAGCCCCGTCGGTGCGACGGTGGTAGAAGAAGACAAGTACGTATTCGGTTGCATGAGTTTATCTCAAGCAATCATTCATACAGACAAACATCAGAATACAAAGCGCTATATCAAAGCGAAGAAGGCGAGCCAGCCGACTCAATATAATGCAGCATGACTAAGCATTTATAGTCAGACAAAAGTAAGCCAGACACACACACAATAAGCAAACTATAAACATGAACACACACACACAATCGAATTAAAATAAAACAACCAAGATATAAGCGAATGGTTCGCAAGGTCAAAAGGCAACTGAACCATAAACTCGGGAAGAATGAATTAACTAACTAGTTCAGAGGGGCTGGGCAAGCATCATAGGCATTTTATATGAAGCATGGTCTTTAATGAACCAATTTAAAAATGTTATTCTTAAAATATAGCATTTTTCTTTCACCTCAAATCGTTATTCTCCTTCATAATAAGTAGTTCATTTTCATCGGATTGGTGTTAATCACACTTTTTATGAGTTTCACTTTGACTGTATACTGAATAACTAACTTTATTAGCAACTTTATGAACAGACTTCAGTCAAAATATAAACAAATAATTTTTTTTTGAAAATTACATATTCAATAAATAGAAAACACTAGATAGGTTATATTTGTTTGAACTTTAAATGGTCCTAATGTTTTGTTGAACAATCAATCATCTGGTGAGAAACTTCTTACCGAAATAATCAATACTAAAAGTACTACTGCAAAAATAAGGTCAAATATAATCATGATGAGTAAGTGTTTAATTTGATTTATAGCGTGGCTGTTAGTCACACAATATGAAATGTCTAAAAATGTGTGATCCAGTTAGCCAATAAGAAACTGACAATTGATAAGTTCATGTAATTGATTGAGAGGAATGGTTTTCATTTACTTAAAAACGAAAC
>CALYCR020000300.1:0-14510 GCA_944470395.2 Schistosoma turkestanicum
CACCACATTTGAAATCATCAATCAATCATTGTTAGACCAACATTAGAAACCTCAATGCACTGGACGGCCGTTTCGTCCTGGTATGGCATTCATCAGTGTCAGTGGGCATTCACGACTCCTGCACTTCTCAGGATTCGAACACTGGACCTTCGGTATTGTGAGCGAAAGCATGACCATCAGACTTAGATTGATCTACGGATTTCACGCGACCTCACCCATTTGTCTTTGGTAGTTACTGCCTACACCCGAACAGGGTTGAACTCCATTGGTCACGTCTTCTCAACTAGAACTCCGAGAATTTACTCACGAATCTAGTCACTAATGAGCACTGTTACGATATTTTGGGGCAGAGTTTTGGAGGTTTTGTGTTTTTACACATTTGAAATCGATCAGAGTTAGACATTAATTAACACCGTTGGATGCCGGCCGACTGGTCCGATGGTTAGGCGTTCGTGCACTATACCGAATGTCCCGGGTTCGAATCTTGCGAGAAGCAGGAGTCGTGGATGCGCACTGCTGATGTGTCCCATACCAGGACGAAACGGCCGTCCAGTGCTTCCAAGTTTCTGATGTTGGTCTGACAATCATTGATTGATGATTTCAAACGTCTCTGTAGTAATGATGAAATGATTTTTGAATTATGAAATAAACAAAATAAATGAATCTTGAATTAAGCAATGTCCGGTGAAACCAAAACAATAATGATGATGACTTCTGGGTAACATGATAAATACTTTAAGTGTGTTCATAAATATATATAACCATTTACCGATTTATTTAAGGAATTGACCACAGTTAGACAACCACAAAACACCATATAGCTTGAGTTAAATCACATTAGAAATGTCAGCTTACAGGTCTAATGATTATACACTGTACGTATAGCCTGAAGATCCAGTATCTCATCACCGGTTAAGTCGTGGATGTGGACTACCAACAAGTCAGTTATCAGAATGAAACATCAATTCCGATGACTGACTGACTGACTGACTGACTGACCAACAGCAAACCACGATCTAAAGTCATGAATAAAAATATTTTCCACAATCCTTTTTGTTTGGTTCGTCACTAGGTATGTTAGAAGCTATTACGAGTTTACCTTAATCGATAAACTCGGACGAGACAATTACCAGCGTCCAGATAAGCTACCTTGAATCCTAAGCTGTAGATAGAAGTCTCTGTAAGCGTAGATAGTATATTCTACAAACACTCAGCAATCACAAAACACAATCAAGCATACAAATCTCGTTTATTTATACATCATAGAAACGTCCTTGAGACAGTTACAAAGTTAGCACACTAAAATACACAGAAGCCAATCACAGTCAAGGATTTTACTGGTAAGAAATGAAATCTCAAGGTCAACTGATCAGCCCATGTTCGCAAACGTGAAACCCAAAATAAGGCATTTATGAAGCGAATTCTAGGGATCTAACATCCCCAGCACTTTTAAAAATAAAATTTATTAAAATATTTGTTTTATTCGACAAGGAATGAAGTAAAAATCTGAACATGAACAGTTAAAATCCTTAATTCATGAGCAGAAAAAATGAAATAGGCATATCCACTCACACAGTAAGTTACTACTTTTCTGTCTAATTTCCAAATTTATTATTCCTTAAATACTAATTTAATTCTTTGCGTAACAGTATGCTGGATTGAAAAAAAGTAGTCCGTTTTCTTCTTAATCTTTTAGAAAATGTAGTTTGAGTGAATTTATGACTGATTATACACTGGTAAGATTAGTGTAAGTGTAATTTACGTTCAACTTTTACTTATGATATGTTCATTTTATATTGGTAATGTTTTTTTAAATTTTTTTTCACTTTTCCAAATCCTTTTGAATAATCAAGTTAAATACTTAAGGTATTTTGATTATAGACGTCATACAAATTTATTCTTTGAACGTGTTGGGCAATGGGAATTAATGTTTATTAGTTTAGAAAGAAAAAAAAAAGTTACTTATAACTACTTGAAGTAAAGAAACACTATTCTACTTTTACATTTTTTTACGGTGAGGAATTTTCGGTAAAAATTTCGTTTAATTTATAACTAAACTGTTGCTGTTGTTTGCAATAGTTCTTATACTTGGAACTTATTGACTGTCCTTCCAGGTTTCATGGAAGTTCACGTACTCATCGATAAGAAAGTTTGAATTGGCTAGACTAATTTGGATAAATCACTTGCCTTTATGCTTGCATGAAATGCCAAGTTTGATTAGTAGGGTGGGAGATCGATAACATGACACGCTGATGACTGGGGATGATTATTGTTGGGGATGTTAGATCCTAAGAACTCGCTTGATAAATATCTTGATTTTGGATTTATTTCATGGACCGACCAAGTGACCTTGAGATCACATTTCCCACTAGGAAAATCCTTGGTTGTGATTGGTTGCTGTGTACTATTTTTGTGACTCTCCCATGGACGTTTCTATAGAGTATAAATAAACGCAATTTGAGTGCTTGCTGGGTGTTTGTACAATACAATTTCTACACTATATCAAGACTTCTTACTGATTGAATTTGGTCAAGGGATCACACTAGCCTACCCGGACACTGGTTCATTGCTTTGTTCTCGTTATTCGACTAAGGTGAACTCGTAGTAGTTTAAGCATACCTAGAGACGAGCCTAACACTTATACAGCTCAAACTCTTAATCCTTGTGTGGTTCAAAATAAGAAATGTATCGACACCTATAAATTGGTTTACAGTATGCTGGCGAAGCATGTAGGAATATAATGATCAGAAAATGTAATATTTTTATGCAAACTTGATTGAATATCTATCACAAACGGACAAATCTTTTTGACGAGAAATCTTAATTTACGGCTTTATGTAAGTCACCACAAATTAATGAAAATGAATATAAATGACAAAAATCTATTCCGAATTTTTTGAAATGGTGTGACGACCGGTTACTTATTCTATTGACAACATTTTTATGCCTGACTTGTCTGAACCGCTGATAGTCACGGATTTCATAGAAACTTCCGAAATATATTGAAGTTGCTAGTTGCTTCGTATTGATCGTCAACCAAAGAGTTTAAGTTTGTTTTCAGCAGTCCTTTACACAGGGCTAATATCGATTGAACAGAACTATGTGGTGGTAGGATGCGTTTGGCGTTGGACGATCGGAATCAAACACCAACTTACATAAAATTTATTTTTATTCAACCATAACAAGTAGCTAAGTCTCAAACTTACACACACTGACAATCTTCATTAATCACTTGAGGAGACTTTCAAGTTTTTTCTCTCCGAATTTCAAACTGTTTTCAAATGAAATTTTTACCATTGGATACCGAGACAATTTTTCTAATGGTGAGGCGTTCGTTGCTATAACTGGGAGTCACTATTATGTACCACTGAGAAGTTTCTATACAAGGATGAAATTGTTGCTCATTGATCTTCAGTTATAAGATAACTCCTAAAATCTGATCGATCGATGCCCGATACAATCTGTTTATTTTGACATTTATCAACCATAAAGATTCCGACTCATTTCATTTGATACAAAGTATAATTTAAGTTCTTATATTTTGAATAGTGGATTGCAATATGCCCAGGACAGCACATTTCTTTTCATTAGCTACAAATCAGATCATTGTGATTGATTTCAGTGGACCTCACACTCAATATTCATCACTTCAAATGATATCAACTTATCCACTAAGCTACTAAATCCGCATAACTTACGCCTACTACTTCCATCGGACAGTAAGCCGCCGACTAGCATTCTCCAACTTACTCTGTCCTTGGCTTTCTTTTTCAGTTCTGTCCAATCGCTGTTCATTCTTTTCGCATCCGCTTCCAATTTTCAACCTAATGTGTTCATTGGTCTTCCTCTCTTCTCTAGGTATGCTTAAACTATTACGAGTTGAACTTAGTCGATTAATGAGAACAAAACAATAAACCAGAGTCCATGTAGACTACTGTGATCCCTTGACCAAACTGAATCAGCTAGAAGTCTTGATATAGTGTAGAAATTTTATTCTGCAAACATTAAGCTAGCACACAATCAATCCAAGCACTCAAATTGCGTTTATTTATACTTTATAGAGACGTCCTTGGGACAGTCACAAAAATAGTACGCTAAAATGACACAGTAACCAATCACAGTCAAGGATTTTCCTGTTGGGAAGTGTGATCTCAAGGTCAACTGATTGACCCATGAAATCATTCCAAAATCAAGATATTTATCAAGCGAGCTCTTGGGATCTAACAGGTTTTGAAGATTCTGTGTGAGGACTTGCCCTAGATGCTGACGTCTTCATAATCTCAATAACCACATACCGTAATCAATCAATGTAAGAATAACACAATAATTGAAACAGAAGCAACATTATAAAAACTAATCTCATTTATAAGTTTAACAGAATATTGACAAAACATTATTTCTAATATAAAATAGACAATTAATCAACCAACTGGAATTAATAATCATCAACAATAATAATAATAATTACGAATAATAATTATAATGAATTTTCTAAATAATAATTTATTTATTTATTAAACTACTTCATCATATTGAAACAAGTATGAAACAAGTGGTTCGAGGGGAAAAAAAGAAATTCAATAAGATTGCATGAAATTATGTGGAACAATGTTAATTCAATTTTCTTTCGTAAATATTATTATGTAAATCTTCTTTGTCTAATTAATTAGGCGAATAGATTAACTTTTATTGATGATAAAAATGTAAGATTTAATGTCTGGTGATCTGTGAATTCAATAGTTACGAACAGTTAAGTGTGTGATCAGGAATAAATCCTCCCTTTTATTTACGTATGTCATGTTACTTTTGCGAATATTCAGTGTACGACAGCGATAAACAAGAAGCCGAATACAGATTCAGTCGGATGAATTTATTTCATTCAGTTGTTCGTGCAGACCAACATGTAAATATGAAATGTAAGGATAAAGCTAAGCGAAGGGAAGTGGAGATGGTGAGTGAACCAACTCAATATGATGAAGCATGTCCAAGTTTTTTTTGGTCAGATGAAAATAACCTTGACATGTAATAGAGATAGACAGACAGACAGGTACAACATAGAACTTCGTACGGATATACATCAGTTAAGGTTGCCATACCACATTAGCACAGAGACGCAGTTGTCAGTTCAATAGCAGAAGTATTAAAAGTAATGGAGGGTTCAGAGATATGATTCGAGAAGTATCAGTCAGTAAGATATCTTTGTAAAGAGAAAGATAGAGATGATGAGAGATTCCAAAGGTTAGAATTTGAGATAACACAACGAATGAATGCACCTGTGCCAATACAAACGATTTTCAGCCATGTCATTCAAGGTCTCAAACCACTGAAGACTTACGTCTCGCGGACCTCAACCAGGTAGCCAACATCTACCGTCATGACTCGGTCCACTTGTCAGTGATTTCATGGATTTGTGCCATGTTTTAGTTTGGCACTGCTGATGAGTCTCATACCAGGACGAAACGGCAGCCCAGTGCTTTCAGATTTCTAATTCTGGTCTAACATTGATTGTTTCATGATTTCAAAGCATGAACAAACCGTATTTTAAATAAGAATATTCAAATCTTTGTTTCTGTATATTATTCCTATGTCAGTGAGTAAAATTTATGAACTCGTAAATGATGAGAAACCTGAGATGAATTCTTATGTATAAAATTACATTACTTTAGTACGAAAATGTTAGTTAGTCATATTTGTAGGATCCCAAATGAGGTTTGGATTGAGGAATAACTGTCCAACTAGTTTAGTTATGCGTCTTGCCCAGTTTGAAACCAACACACGTGATTTGGGTAAATGACAGATCTAATGTTCATCATAAATATACATCATTACCTAAACAAATATTACCACTCACTTATTCCACCAACAATTGTTCAGTTATTCAAATCAACAGCAACAAATAAATATTATTCTATCCTTTCTGGATATATCAGATTCCTTCAAAAGATAATACTTGGTCACTTTACAGCACAGACTGGTTCAATTCACAATCAAAATGCACAATTCCAGTCAAGGCAAGCAACCCAATCAAAACAGGAACAGATCAATATGGCTCTCGCCATGACTAAGTATCAGCTTAAACAACATCAATGCAGTTTAGAAAGAAAAACATGGAAACTCAGTAAAGGCAGAAGAAATAGAAACTATAATAACACACAAATATTATCATCTCAAAATGGAATTGAACAGACCAACAAAATGTACAACTGAAGGAATCAATAAGGACAAATTACAAATGTATATACATGGAGGGATTTTCACAAACAAAGCCTTCAAAAAATGAATCTTACAATATTCTAAACAACTTAGTACTAATATATGTTCATCGGTACACTAGATTAGAATAACTGAATGAAGTGTTGTCAGAGCTTATAATAAACGTAATTGAAATGTGATTGATTAACAATGTAAGATGATTTTTAGACTCATCATCCCAGAGAGAATCTAACTTATTAGTTCGAGACCTGTAAAGTGTGATGTCCCGGAATAATGAAATTAGTGCAGCATCTTTTCACAAGCAAAATTATAAAACAGTATCATGCTCCATTTGTTGGGGATGTTAGATCCTTAGAACTTTAGTTGGGGATTCAAGGTAGCCTACGTGGACTCTGGTAATCGTCTCGTTTGCGTTTGTCGACTAAGCTGAACTTGTAATAGCTTCAAGCGTTCCTAGTGACGAACATAACACCATTATTACTCAGTCACTATGTTCTAGAATTGTAAGTCAATGTTGTGAAAAATCGTAGACAATTTAAATATGCAGGTGCTTACATTTTTTTTCAGATTTTGTCAGCAAGTAAGTTAGTATTTGAATTCAAAAAAAATGTTCACTCAATAAATTTGAAGTTTGACGATTATAATAATTTTGTCAAGTTTGTATTGAAAGTAAAAATCTCTACGTGACAATCATTATTATTTGATAATATTATGTTTAGTGATAAAAAAAAAGAATTTGTTAAATCACGAACAACAATGATGCTTTTTATTAATTGTTATTAAAATATTGAGAAATTGCCATTGTGAGAATATTAGAATAATACAGTTAGGTGAACAATATTACTGTTTTCAATTAGATCGTCATCAGGCTTTACTGTGATATGCATGAATTTTTGTATGATGTATGAAAATTTACTGCGAGTCAATAATCACAATGAAATAGAAGATTACGTCACTTCACGTAATAGGCAAGAGTACAAGTTGATAACAGTGTGGTGCGCGCTACTTATAAGTAGTATATAACGTGAGCGCCAACGTAATGTCTGGCAGCAGAAGATGGGGGAAGATCAAGAAAGGAAGAGTTAGAACACAATGGAATTTGTATGAAACACATGAATAGTGACAATGGATTGATGTTTTGCAACAGGAACAGTCAAGTTCGATAGGATGGATTGAAGATTTGCAAATTAACGATTTACAATATGGTTGTCCTATTTTACTGAGTAACTCTGTAATTTTCATTAAATACAATTCGGTTGCCCCACCTGTGTTCTCGTTCACTACAATAGGAAGTCAGGCATACTGTTAGCGGTAAAAACAATAAAATACAATAACGAAAGTTTAAATCAATAGTTTAACATTTGAGCCCGTCTCCTATACATAGCAGAAGTCATAGGAATCCTAACATTCAATCCTAGTCTATGTGTTTAGAAGAAATCTGTGACAACCACGTCCCTACTTTGGCCGGATGTAATTTAATAAACGTTTTTTCTCACATTTTTCTGTTTGTATTCTTCACTATCTAATTATTTGCACACTTCTTATGACCCGATTCTATCATGGCCTTGTGATTATTTATTTTCGGTCTGTCTAACCAAGTCTGACCTACCATCTACAGTGTTGAACTATTGACAAAAACTTGTGTAATTGTATTTTCATTACGGGATTGAGAAACCATGAAACCATAAATCAATCAATGTTAGGCCACCATTAGAAACCTGGAAGCATTGGACGGCCGTTTCGTTCTGGTATGGGACTCATCAGCAGTGCGCGTCTACGACTCCTGTAACCCGCGAACCTGCGAACGCCAAACCTCTGGACCACTGAGCCGGTATCTAACGATGTTAATGTCCAGCTTGTATTTTATCCTACTATCACCCTATACATTTCCCTATTATCTGTGGTTAGTTGCGTCATCTTTTTCATTGTGACTATTGACTCATAACTTGCCTTGAATTGTTTAACACTATCATATAAATAATCGTGTATAAGGCCTGATAACTATCTAACTTGATACAATATTGTCCGTTAATAAGTGTTATTTTGTAAACTCAACAAAAACCTATTCTCGTTTCATGATTAGAGTAGATACAATACAGTGTAATCAGATTGAAAGTAAACGATTATTAATCTTGATCAATACTTATCGATCACAGATGGCACAGACATAAACAGTCATTGTTTATTTTCATCCATAAATCATAAGTTCCTGTATATATCTACGTACGATTTCTTCGCATTCATTCTATTCAAATGATATTCTCAATCTTTGGCATCTTTTTAACATCAATATTCTAACGTATTTCTTCTTCTTCTTCTTCTTTCGCCTGTTACCCCCAATGGAGCATAGGCCGCCCACCAGTTTTCTCCAACCAACTCTGTCCTGGGCTTCTTCCTCCAGTTCTGTCCAATGTTTGTTCATTCCTCTCATATCTTTCTCTATTTCACGGCGAAATGTATTCTTTGGCCTTCCTCTTTTCCTTTTGCCTTGAGGGTTCCATGTGAGGGCTTGTCTCGTGACGCAGTTAGGTGCTTTTCGTAGAGTGTGTCCTATCCACTTCCACCGCTTCTTCCTCATTTCCTCTTCCACTGGAATCTGACTTGTTCTCTCCCACAGTTCGTTGTTGCTGATGGTGTCTGGCCAACGAATACGAAGTATTTTACGTAGACAGCTGTTAATAAACACTTGTATCCTCTGGATGATGGCTTTGGTAGTTCTCCATGTTTCCGCTCCATACAGTAGAACTGTCTTCACATTTGTATTGAAAATCCTGATTTTGGTGTTGATTGATATCTGTTTGGAGTTCCAGATATTTTTCAACTGTAGAAATGCAGCCCTTGCTTTGCCAATCCGTGCCCTCACATCTGCATCGGATCCACCTTGATTGTCGATGATGCTGCCCAGATATGTAAAGGTGTTAATGTCCTCCAAGGCATCTCCATCAAGAGTGATTTGATTGGTGCATGTTGTGTTGCATCGGAGAATTTTGCTCTTTCCTTTATGTATGTTGAGACCTACTGCTGCAGAGGCTGCTGCTACACTCGTCGTCTTCTCTTGCATTTGTTGTTGAGTGTGCGATAGAAGAGCCAGATCATCTGCGAAGTCCAGATCGTCCAGCTGCGTCCTAACTGTCCAGTTGATACCGTGCTTCCCTCCGGATGTTGACGTTTTCATAATCCAGTCGATCACCAGGAGAAAGAGGAAGGGTGAAAGTAAGCAACCTTGCCTGACACCGGTCTTTACCTCGAAAGAGTCGGTTAGCTGTCCTCCGTGCACGATTTTGCAGTTGAATCCATCATAAGAGTTCCGTATGATGTTAACTATTTTCTCAGGCACACCGTAGTGTCGAAGAAGCCTCCACAGTGTTTTCCTATCCACGCTATCGAATGCTTTCTCGTAGTCGATGAAGTTGATGTAGAGTGGTGAGTTCCATTCAATTGATTGTTCCACAATGATCCGTAATGTAGCAATTTGGTCAGTACACGATCGATCCTTACGAAATCCGGCCTGTTGATCTCGAAGTTGGGCGTCTAAGAAGTCCTTCATTCTGTTTAACAATACCCTGTTGAAGACTTTGCCTGGTATTGAAAGAAGAGTGATGCCTCTGTAGTTCTCACACTTGCTGAGGTCGCCTTTCTTTGGTATTTTGATCAGGTATCCTTCCTTCCAGTCTGATGGTACTTGTTCCTCATCCCAAATCTTCTTGAAGAGGATGTGAAATATTTTCGCGGTTGCTTCTACATCTGCTTTCATTGCCTCTGCTGGAATGTTGTCTGGTCCTGTTGCTTTGCCGTTCTTGATTTGTCTGATGGCCATACTGATCTCCTCAATCGTAGGTGCGCCAATATTAATTGGGAGGTCCGTGGATGCTGCTTCGATGTTGGGTGTCTTCAGAGGAGCTGGTCGATTTAGGAGTTCCTTAAAGTGCTCTACCCACCTATTTCGCTGTTGTTCAGTGTTGCTGATTACTTTGCCTTCCTTGTTTTTCACTGGTCGTTCTGGTTTACGATAGTTCCCGGCGAGCTTCTTTGTAGTTTCATACAATTGTCTCAAGTTTCCGTCTCTTGCAGCCTTTTCCGCCGTCGTTGCTAGATCTTCCACGTATTTTCGTTTGTCAGCTCTGATGCTCTTCTTCACTTCCCTGTTTGCTTCTGTGTATGCAGCTTGTGCGGTAACTTTCTCCGCTCTTGTTCGGCTGACATTGATTGCTGCTTTCTTGTTCCTCCTTTCTTCAATTTTTGCGAGAGTATCAACAGAGATCCATTCCTTATGATGCTGCTTCTTGCGACCAAGGACCTCCTGACATGTTGAAGTGATTGCCTCCTTAATCCCTTTCCAATTGTTCTCCAATGTTGTGTCCTCTCCATTGTGTAGATCCTGTAAGGCCTGGAACCTATTGGTGAGGGCTATCTTGAATTCGTTGAGCTTTACAGTATCCCGAAGAAAGGCCGTATTAAACTTGTGTGATGTTGTCTGTCCCGTTGTCCAGTGCTTCTTTAGTTTCAGTTTCATTTTGGCGATTAGCAAATGGTGATCTGAGGCTACATCAGCTCCTCTCCTGGTTCTCACATCCTCCATAGTCCTTCTGAACGTTTTGTTGATACAGATATGATCAATCTGGTTTTGAGTAGTGTGATCCGGTGAAATCCATGTGGCTTTGTGAATGCGTTTGTGCGGGAATATTGTGCCACCGATGACCAGTTTGTTGAAGGCACATAGGTTTGCAAATCTCTCACCGTTTTCGTTTCTTTCTCCCAGTCCATGTCGTCCCATGATGTCTTCATATCCAGTGTTGTCCATTCCAACCTTGGCATTCAGGTCTCCCATAAGAATCGTCAAACCCTTTGGTGAACATTTCTCGACGATTGACTGCAGCCTTTCGTAGAATTGATCTTTGTCGTCGTCATTGTAGTCGTTGGTAGGTGCATAACATTGGATGACGTTCATTGTAATGTCCTCTTTCTTTGTTTTGAAGGATGCTTTAATGATCCTGGGTCCATGAGATTCCCATCCTATCAGTGCCTTTTGTGCATGTTTGGACAGCATCAATGCAACTCCTTGTGTATGTGAAGCATTTTCCTCTTCATGACCAGAGTATAACAGCAGTTCCCCTGAAGCTAGTCTCAGTTGTCCTACTTGTGTCCAATGTGTTTCACTGATTCCAAGCACCTCGAGGTTGTATCTTCTCATTTCTGCCGCAACTTGAAATAGTCTTCCAGTCTCCCACAATGTACGAACGTTCCATGTACCTAAAAAAATGGTTGCTCTGGTTGTCAGAAGAGGCATCAGCCCCGTGACTTCCGAGGGAACTCGGCTTTCATCACGCGACGTCATAATTCTTCCTCCAACTCCCAGGGCAGAGTTAAAATGGTTTGAATTATTTTTTCTGGTTAGCGTTTTTTTGGCAAGTTAGTTTTTGACGGAATGGGGTCGCCAACCCCATGTCCAACCCTCCTCCTTTACCCGGGCTTGGGACCGGCAGTAGCCCCGAAGGTTCTACTGGCGGAGTTTTCTAACGTATTTACAGTTTTCAATTAGAGTTATGGAGATTAGTGTTTTTACACGGTTTTGAAATCATCAATCAATCATTGTTAGACCACCATTAGAAACCTGGAAGCATTGGACGGCCATTTTGTCCTGGTATGGGGGACTCATCAGCAGTGCGAATCCGCAACTACTGCACTTCTCAGGATTCAAACCGGGATCCACGATCTTGCGCGCGAATGCCTAACCTCCAAACCACTGGGCCGGCATCTGACGGTGTTAATGTCCAACTCTGATTGATCAGTAGGTTAGCACCTCTACCTGTTTCTTTCTAACCTTATCTCACTGAATTATACTTCTTGAATAATATCTTCAAACCATAGTCTTCTTCATTACCATTAATACCTCTACTATCTTTATCACTATGGGATTTGATTTGACATTTGCGTCTCTGTGCTAATATGGTATCGTAACCTGAACTTATGTACATACGTACGAAGTTCAACGTTGCAACTGATTGACTGACTGACTGACTGATTGATCAAGAGATTTTGTGAGACCTTACCCATTGGCCTCTGGTGGTTACTGCCTACACCCGACAGGGTTGAACTCCATTATTTACGTCTTCTCACTTGAACTCCGAGAATTTCCTCACGAAGCCAGTCACTAGTGATTCTATTGGTCCAGAGGTTAGGCGTCCGCGCACAAGACCGAATATCCTGGGTTCGAATCCTGCGGGGAGCAGAGGTCGTGGATACGCACTGCTGATGAGTCCCATACCAGGACGAAACGGCCATCCAGTGCTTCCAGGTTTTTAACGGTGGTCTAACACTGATTGATTAATGATTTCAAATGTGTATTTACAGTTTGTTGCTTTGTGTCAATGTAATATGGTATGAAATCACAGCAGTTCTGTTGTTCATTTAAGCTACTGATTCGAAAGAAAATCCTCGGGAAATAGTGAAAAATGAAACTTCCATCGTATCATTTCGAACTAAATGAAAGCCCAATTCATTGCTTACTGTACTAATTTTATTCAATCAAAATTATTTCAGTTTTTATGTAGTGTTTCTTTTGTTGATAGATCACAGTGTGTGTGATGTAGATCGGTATTGATTTCCCATAAAATAAATATCTTTGATGTTTTTCTTCGGTAACTGCTGAAGAGCACAGTTTTGTGCCAACAAGTACATTTTAAATTCCGAACAAAAATAATGTTCTTTATGCATAATATATATGTATACATTTCTTTTCTTTTCACTGAAAATGCCCAAACATAAACATGTGTAAACACTCTCTCAGTGGATTGACATAATTTATGTATTTTCACAGTTGTAAATATGTTTTCTAGCACATACATTTATAACATATTTTCAATGAATATTAAAAACATGATCGAAGCAGTATAGTGAATGGAATTGAATGTTAACTGCTTTTCGGTCATTTAACTGAGCGTGTCGGTGCATATACATAACTCTTTCTGATAGAGAAGGTAAATAATACATTCCTAGTGAAAACAACAATCAATTTGCACACACACACACATACAAAATCGATCATGCAAACTGACATAAAATGTTGTTCTATTTTTGCAAGTTAATATTAGTCATAGTTCGAAAGAGATGGAAAAAAAAATTCAATTCACTGATAAGTTTACACAATACAAAAAGAATGAATACGTTTTATATATGTACTACTTGTTAACCTATATCATCAATTAATTTGCATTATATGGTTGTGGCCATTGTTGAGTTACATGTTGAAATCATAAATTGACCAATGTTAGACCGTCATTAGAAACCTGGAAGCATTGGACAGCAGTTTCGTCCGAGCACGAGACTCGTTAGCAATCCGTATTCGTGACTCCCACTACTCAAAAGGATCGAGCCCAGGACATTCGGTCTTGTGTGCGATCACCTAACTTCTGAATCACTTAACCAGCATCCGACGGTGCCTTCGGCGAGCACTGCTTCATATGAGAACAGGGTTGAACTCCGGAGAACGAAAGCCCTGGGCTTTATTCCTGCCGGTGACTGGATTTGCCGGAGCACAGTGCTAATGAATCCTATACTGGGACGAAATGGTCGTCTGAAATTAGTCAACTGATGATTTCAAAATCAGTTAATTATCATGCGATATTCGGAGTACTTCAAGCATTTATGAGCAATTGAATATTTACTTCACTAATCAGGACTTTGTTCTGCTGATTTTGATTAAAACCCGAAAATTACTAGCTAGTAAATTCATTTTAAAATTAAATACTGTTTACAAATGAAGTGTTCTCTTACTAAGCTTGACATGGCTAAATATAGATCGTATACTGTTGCATACCACATGATGACAATCGATTATAAGTGAATGAATTATCCGTGCAGCTGTAGGGAACGAGAACATAGGTGGAGCAACCGGACTGCATTTAACGAAAATTACAGAGTTACTCAGTAAAATCGGAAAACCATATCGTAAATCGTTCATTTGCAAAATATCTGTCCATCATATCGAACTTGACTGTTCCTGTTGCAAAACATCAATTCATTGTCACTATTCATGCGTTTCATACAATTTCCATTGTGTTCTAACTCTTCCTTGCTTGATCTTCCCCCATCTTCGGCTGCCAGACATTATGTTGACACTCACGTTATATACTACTTATAAGTAGCTCACACCACACAACCAGCATCATGACCTGTTTATTTTTGGGAGGATTAGTTCGGATAGATGTGCATATGAAAGAGCCATAATCAAATTTATTTGAATCAAAGCCATGTATCTTCTTGCGCAAGCTTAATTTTTCTTCAACATTTTAAAAAGT
>CALYCR020000301.1:0-14516 GCA_944470395.2 Schistosoma turkestanicum
ATTTTATGCTTTCGGGTATGGGTTGATCAGGTGACAGTGAGATTACATTTCCCATCCGGAAAATCCTTGACTGTCATTGGTTGATGGATTATTTTAGTACGCTATTTTTGTGACTCGCCCAAGGACGTTTCTATCATGTATAAATAAACTCGATTTGTGTGCTTGTAAACCTCATCTTTTCTGGGTGCTTGTAGAATACAGTTTCTACTCCATATCAAGACTTCTTCCTCTACTTGGTGGGGCCTTGAGACACTCGGATTAGAGTAGCCTATCTTTTCACTGGATCATGTGTCTTCACTCTTGTTTACCGACTAATGTGAACTCGTATTAGAATTCAAGCATATGAATTGACGAGCATAACATTTTCTGAGATTATTGAATCTCTGCCCAATAATTTATCAATGCAATCTTCATTTGGATGTAAACATTGAAATTACTTACTTACTTACTTACGCCTGTTACCCCCAATGAATCATAGGCCACCCATCAGTTTCCTCCAACCAAATCTGTCTTGGGCGTCCCTCTCCAGTTCTGTCCAATGTTTGTTCACTCCTCTCATATCTTCCTCTACTTCTCGACGTAATGTGTTCCTTGGACTTCCTCTTTTCCTTTTGCCTTGAGGGTTCCAAGTGAGGGCTTGTCTTGTGACGCAGTTTGGTGCTTTTCTCAGAATGTGTCCTATCCACTTCCACCGCTTCTTTAAACATTTAATACTTAAGATAAATTATGATAAAAATGATCGTAATAGCAATTAACAATGTTAATATAAAAGATTATCTAATGATTTTGATTGAAAACTTAGTACAGAACTATTAAATAAGTAATATATGTCAATCTACATAAAATGATCAAATGAGAATAAAACGCATAAAATATTCTGTCATTAAAAGTCGAAACTATATAGGAAGCAATATAAAAAAACTGAAGCCACTAAAAGGAAATATAAACTAGTTGAATAAACAGAATCATTTTCATTGTTCAAATACATAAGAAAAGAAAATTCATTAAGAAACGAATTAGTAAAGGTCAATGCTAATACAAAGCTGGACATTCCACTTGTACATAAACGACTACTTTTTAAATGTTTGAGAAACTTAGACCTTTTTTGTGACCGTTTAGATTTAATAAGGCAGGAAGAAATCAAATAAGTTAATTTGAGATCAAAGAGGAAAGTTGAGTGATTTTTTTCAAAATGTACAGAAGGATAACGTTTTTTTTAAATAAAACAAATGATTGTGAAAACTATCGTAGGTTGATTGAATATAACCGTTGTAAATAAATGTATCACTTGATTACAAATTCATTGACAACATTCTCTTCATTGTATATCTCTTTGTTAACAATGTATACTACTTTTCGAAACGTTTCAAACTAAAATAAATGACTAAGTTTAGAAGCGTCATTTACCTGAAAAACATATCGCCATCTGCATTTCCGTCTGTTGAGCATTCTGGAAAAAACTTTAAACTCAGTACATGAGTTTCAGCTTATAAATTTTTATTCTGTGTACTAATCCCTAACTGGGTTTGAATGAGTTGAATTGTTTTGCCCTGAAATCATGAATGAATCATGGTTAGACCACCATTAGAATCCTGTAAGGACTGGAATGCCGTTTTGTCTTGATATGGGACTCACCAGCAGTGCTCAACCGCGACTCACAATGCTTGCAGGAATCGAGTTAGACAACAGTACCGTTGGATGATCCAGAGGTTAGGCGTTCGCGCGCAAGACCGAGTGTCCTAGGAGTAGCAGCAGTCGTGGATGTTCACTGCTGATTGGTCCCAAACCAGGACAATACGACCATCCAGTGCTTCCATGTTTCTGCTGATTGTCTAACAATAATTCATTCATGTTTCCAATGTATAGCAACGACCTCCATGTTACTATAATGCAGAATTTAATTGTGCTATCTAAAATCGATCAATATTTATAATCTCACTGTGTTATCAGTGAGTTGTTAGAAAAAGTTTGCTTCGATTCTAGATCATACATAACAATGCAGAAGTTATATTCAATAAATTAGGCTTTAATTGTTTTTCAACTATCATTTAATAAAATAGTCTTCACTTAACAATTTGAATGGAACTCTTCAAATACAATGAGTACTTCTTTAAAAGTTAGAAATTATCATCAACTGAATTCTAAAAAAACACCAAAACAATGTCAAAGAAAGTAAGCTAATCTGAAATATGATAGTGTGTTTTATTTTTCGATTTCCACTTGATGCCTTTTTTAGTAAGGTTAAAAAGGGTAAATGTTAATTTGTTTTGACTTATTTATTATTTCAACTTTGAAAAAGTTTACTTTTATGTAAATAATTCAAAGCAGCATACACAAATATATTTATCATTGGTAAATTTGAACTCTATATCTTATAATCATCCATAACATTTCCAAATGAAACTATTTAATGAGATAGTGTGTAAACTATTAGATTATTGGATCATATTTATAACATGGAGTGTGATTTCTTGGAACCAAAGTGTTTTGTAGAATTTCGCAAACATTTCATCATGAATTGAAAAAAACAATTCAATACCTAGATATCACTGAATAATTACTTCTTAGACATTTGAAATCATCAATCAATCATTTTGAGGCTACCATTGGAAACCCGAAAACACCGGACGACCGTTCTGTCCTGGTATGGGACTCATCAGCAGTGCGCATCTACGACTCCTGCACCTCACAGGATTCGAACCCGAGACCTTCAGTATTGTTCGCAGACACCTAACCATTGGACCACTGGGCCGGCCTCGAATGGTGTTAACGTCTAACTCTGATTGATCTAGAGACTGATGATTTCAAATGTGTAAAAACACTAATCTCCATAACTCTAACTGAAAATAATTACTTCATCTTAGTTTGAAACACATCAACTCTAAATAATCATGACAGCGCACAGAATAGAAACAACCTGTATGTTTCATATCAAGCTACTAAAGAGGATGTTTTAAGTTTGAAAAATTTCCAGTTTCAATTAAACAATATCATAACTTTGTGTCTAACAAATTTCACAAGTTACTAACAGTTGAACTTTCATCACTATCTGTGACAAATCTTCATTATAACATCGAAAAATCTATTGAAAGCTTTAGCGACCGGTGGAGGTTCAACGCTGTCCTGCGTAGGCAATAACTACCGAAGACAATCCGTGAGGTTGAGCGAAATTCTAAGAGTGATCAAAGTTTGACATTAACACCGTTGGATGCCAACCAGTCGTCGAGAGGTAAAGCGTTCGCATGCAACATCGAAAATCCTGGGTTGGAATCCTGTGAGTTTCAGGGATCATGGGGGCACACTGTTGATGAGTCCCCATACTAAGACGAAATAGCTGTCCAGTGCTTCCAGATTTCTAATGGTAGGGTCTAACAATAATTCATTGATCATTTCATAGTATAGTGAAAAAAATTAAACTTTTACTTATTTGATACACGCAAAAATCTAAATTAGAAAAATTTACACCTATTTTCTTTCGCCTTGATTAACAAGCGAAATGTACGCACTAAAATAAGTAAGAAAATCAGATATACATTGTAAAAAAAATATCATTTTCATCAGTATCAACGATTTATTAGTCTCAAAAATTTCATACCTACATTTTGTGTGTAAGATATAAATCATCGAAATTGCATTGTTTTTTATTTAAAAAAAAAAAATACAACTTGAATTGTTACATCAGTAATTTTTGTGCTTAACTAACAGACGTATCTTCAAATATACCAGTGTAGTAAAAAATATTTCATAAAATTGTCCATAGATTATGTCAATTTTGTACAATATTAATCAGTCTACTGTGAAGTAGTGAAAATGTTGTTGTTGTATTTTTGTCTAAATTTATGAAGAAATTTTTTTGTAGCAGTGCAATCTGTGAATAAATCACAAATTTAACAAATCTATCTGATAGATAATAAAAACTTTTTGTAATCAGACGAAATGAAATAACTGATAATTATTATTACTAAATCGTATTAGATTGCAATGTCAAATTGATAAACTGTCTAGTACATGTTGTATTTTTAAATACAGCTGATAAGTAGTCTAGATGTTTAGACAGCATTACCTTGGAATCATGAATGAAACATTGTTAGATCACCAATAGAAACCTCGGAGCATTGGACGGCCGTTTCTTCCTGATATGTGACTCATCAGCAGTACGCATCCAGGACTCCTGCTACTTGCTAGGTTCAAACCCAGAGCTTAATCTCTGGACCACTGAGTCAGCACCTATTGGTGTTAATGTTATCCTCTGATCAATCTAAGGATTTTGCTCAACCTTACCGATTGTCTTTGGTAGCTACTGCCTATATCCAACACTGGTGAACTCCACAGATCATGTCTTCTTATTAGAATTCCAAGAACCTCACACAGCTAGTCACTAGAGCGCACACTTTTTGATTTTGCATTAGAGTATTATGGAGATGGAAGTTTTATCTTGAAATTATGAATGAATCAATGTTAGAAACCTCGAAGCACTGGACGGCTGTTCCGTCCTGGCATAGGACTTATCAGCCTAGCCTGTCCTCAACTCTCACACTAGGAAGAAACGGCCGATCAGTGCTTCCAGATTTCTAATGGTGATTTAACAATTATTCTTGATTTTAAGGTTAAACTATGATCTTTAAATTACTTCAGCATAAGTTATCAGTAAAGTAGAGATAAACATTGTAACAAACTACTATAAATCCATTTATTTAATAGGTTGTTTCTAATTGCTTAGAATTTTTAAAAACTATAATAATCACTTGACAGTATACCCCTGAGCAATAAAGTAATTGCCTGAATGAATAGTGAAACTCTTCCACCTACACAATCTTTCAATAATTTAATCCTTAAAAACTATATTGCTAAGCAGAATCACAATTTTCCTATATGTATCATATCATAATGTTCTAAAAACATTTCCTGATGAGAACTGTTCCTCTCTTAGTCAATTAAAAACGAAAACATTACAATGAACACTCTATTTGCACACCATCTTTGAGTCCTGACTTCCAACGCTCCAGCCTTCTTCCATTCCTGCTGTTGCTTCCTTTACCTCCTGTCGGTACTCCATTTACTTCTTGCTTTTGCTCCATTTGCTTTCCGTTTTCCTCTAGTGACCGTGAGAGTTCTTCTTTCACGTCTCTTCTTATACTACTTATATCGTTCGTATAAGTAGCGCACACCACATTCCTACTTACTTGAAGTTTGAAAAGTAAATACTACAATACAACAACGAATAAATACTTTGTTGAAATATTTTTCTATCATTAGCCTAGTGTTACAAATAAACAAGAAAATTGGAATCTAATTGAAAATTGAACATTGAATGAACAGACAAAAACAAATCGTATAGGATGTTTTATTTGTTTGTAAACTAATTTGCATTATAAACAACTGCACGATAAAATCATATTTGTTCATCATGATCATGTTTTGATAGCTTTGACCAATCAGTGCAGAAAAATTTTAGAAAATGTAATTATGTAAATGTAATTATTATCCATGACCTACATGTTTGTTATTTCTACTGGTCATTCACCTTAACAATGTAAAGAGAAGATTTTGATATGAATGTTAATATCGAAGTATATGACCATGATGAGTGTAGTTTAACCCTGTTGAATGTAGGTAGTAACTACCGAAATCAGTGGGTGAGGTTGCGCAAACAACTTTAGATTGATCAAAGTTATAAATGAACACCGTCGGACGCTAACTCAGGTTAAGTGTTCGCACTTGAAACCGAAGGCACCTCGGTTCGATTCATGCGAGTAGCAAGAGTCGTGGATACGCACCGTTGATGAGTCCTGCACTAGGACAAAACAGTCGTCCAATTCTTTCATATTTCTAGTGCTGGTCTAATAATGATCGATGCATGATTTCAATAAATAAAACAATGTCCATAACTATATACTGAATATATGTAAAAAAGCGTTTACACGACTCATAATATTTTCACACTGTAGTAAGTCATTCAATGTCTAGCTCACATGACTTGTCCTACTTGTCTTTTGACCTTGTCACTTATTCGTCGCTTATATTCATGTATGTGCATACCTATCTCGATCGTTACATGTCTGTCTTTTTTGGCTATTTGTGGTATGCCAAAATAAAATGTATTCATCACTTTGAATTCACTTTCTGATTTATAAACCGTCAGACACTATTTAGTAACGATTGTTTGGACAAGCTAATTAAAAAAAGCCTAAGAACACATTGGATACCAACCGTCACGAAACTAGCGATACATTGCACATCAAAACACATGCTAAAAGTAACATATTGATAAAAGTATTTATCTATTTATAAAACGATAAAACTTCTATGTCAAACATTACTTATTGACATTTTACTTTCAATCATAAGAAAGTTACCGTTTCCTCTATTCCATTGGCTATCAAGTCGGACTATTAATGCTCAACATTGTTACTAGATGGTATAATCTAATTGTGACAGTAGAGAGAAAAAAAAGTGAAGTGTTATAATTCAATTAGTTTATTTTATTCTAATTTCACAACATCTAAATACCAAACTAATAAATACAAAAGATCAGTAAGAGAAATTGTTTTACTTTTCTCAACACAACAATAAGGCGAAAACCAATCCGCCAGACAAATCTCAACGGATGAAGAGTACACACACTTGCGCGCGCACACACACACACTACTGAATGAATTGGGCTACATTTGTCACATTCTATCTACTTTTGAGAAATACATTTTGAATAGCAAAAAAAAAGAAGAAACTTTGGTATTTTAGATAAAATTTTGAAAAATTTTTGAAAAAAATTTAAAATTAAACCGTACTACGTTTATTTTTATCATCTTTGTACTAATGAGTTGCAAATTCCCTTACGGCAGGCAATTTGATACATGATTCTTTTTATTGTGTGCGTAGGAGTTTTCTTAAGTTGGAAATAGAAAAAGAATTTTTAATGATATTTCACACAGAATTAAAATAGATTCTGTTAGATTCGTTGGTTGTATTCAATGTGACAATATGAACAGTGAATTCACTCACATAGATCAGCCAAAAATTGAATCATCAGCTTTAAAACACGAAGGAAATGACAGACAGTATAGTTGTTGAAATTGTTGAGCTTCAATGAAATGATAAACTGATCAGTTTTAGACTAACATTAGAAACCTGAATCAACTGGAAGACTTTTTTTATCCTAAGATGGGACTCATCATTCGGTACGCATCCGCTACTCTATGAGTGGGACCTTCGATTTTGTTTAATATATTGATGTTAATGTCTAACTCGGATCAATCTCAGTTTTTGCGCAACCTAACCCATTTGTCTACGGTGGTTACTGCCTACATTCGACAGAGTTAAATTCTACTGATTACGGCTCCTCACGAAGTTCATCACTAGTGAGCACACGATAATTTTCATTTTAGGGTTGTGCAGATTGTTGAGTTTCATTGAAACTATGAATAGAAAAATTAGAAATAAATTACTTAGTGATTGTTGAGGATGTTAGATCCCTAGAACAAACTTGATTAAGGTACTAATTTTGAATTTTATGCTTACGCGTATGGGTTGATCAGGTGACTTTGAGATTAAATTTCTCATCCAGAAAATACTTGACTGTCATTGGTTGATGGATTATTTTAGTATGCTATTTTTTAGCTCTCCCAAAGACAATTCTACCGTGTATTAATAATCTCGATTTGTGTGCTTGTCAACCTTGTGTTTTCTGGTTGCCTGGAAAATACACCTTCTACATCTTGTTAAGCCTTGTTCCTCTAATTAGTGAAAGCCTTGAGACATTCGGATTAGAGTAGCCTATTGCGTCATAGGATCATTTGTCTTCACTCTCGTTTCCCGACTAAAGTGAACTCGCAATAGCATTCAAGCATATCAATTGACGAGCACAAGAGTCATAATTACCAGCTTATATGCGATTATTATATAAGGTTGATTTCGATTTAGTAATTGATTGAGTTTCCATAATTAATTCCTCCAAATGTTATGACATTTTCAATGTTCATGTACAAGTAAATTTTATGTTTTAAATAGTTCTTGTACGTGCGTGAGTGAGTATGACGATAAAAAAAAACAGCTAATTAATTCATGTTTGTCGTGCTTAGATTGAACTGAGATAATTCAGTTATCTGATGAATTTATTTCAAGTCATGCTACCTAAATTGACTATTGATTAAAAGTTTAAATGTTAGTATTGTGTGTGGTTAAAAGTGTCGGAGTAAATTTTGGCATCGATTCATCTTGTTCTCCTGAATGCAATTAACTTATACAATGACAAAAGATTACATCATTCACATATATATAAGCAACCTAATATTTTCAACAGAATTTTGATACTGACGTTATTTCGTGAGTACTTAAATGATCTATCAGAACTTTTGCTAAGGAAACAGGGCGATGAATAGCTGAAAGAGTTTAAAATCATCTTCAGAATTGAAACCAAAACATTTGTTTGCCGTCATTTTAAATCATTAAAAAGAATGAGACTCAACAGCTGTTAATTACTTACTTACTTACGCCTGTTACCCCCAATGAAGCATCGGCCATCGACCAGCATACTCCAACCTAATCTGTCCTGGGCTTCCCTTTTCATTTCTGTCCAATTTTTGTTCATTCTACTTATATCTTTCCATATTTATCGGCATGATGTGTTCCTTGGCCTTCCCCTTTTCCTTTGACCATGAGAGTTTCGTGTGAGGGCTTGTCATATGACACAGATAGTTGCTTTCCGCAGTGTGTTCTATCCATTTGCCCCCCTTTTTCCTGATTTTCTCCTCCACTCCAATCTGGTTTGTTATTTCCCACAGTAGGTTGTTGCTGAAGGATCCAAAGTATTTAGCATTGACAACAGTTTATGAACACCGGTATGTATTGGATGATGGCTTTGGTAATTCTCCAAGTTTCCGCTCTATTAGGTAGAACGGTCTTGACATTTGTATTAAAAATTTTGATTTTGTTGTTGTTTGATATTTGCTTTGAATTCCAGATGTTGTTCACTTGTAGAAATGCGGCCCTTACTTTGCCAATCCACTCACTCACATCTGTAACAAATTTCCAGATCTTCCAGCTGCATCCTAGCTGTCGATTGTATACTGCGCTTCCCTCCGGAAGTTGAAGTCTTCGTAATCCAGTCGATCACCATGAGAAAGAGCACAAATTTTAATACAAATGCAAAAAAAATATGATTTTAAAAGTTAGGCATTTGGGTGAAAGTCTAAGAAACCTGATTTCGAATGCCGGTAGCTTAGTGTAGCCGCATTTTTGAAGAATCCCACAGTACAAAGAAATGGCCATTCACTGCACACAGGTTTTAAAACGTTATCTAACATGGCTCGTTTCGTAATTTTAACAGAACTTCACTGTTAAAAAAGAAGGTTTTCGAAAGCAATGGAAACTTGATTGATTTAACTAATATTCCACATTCATCAATAAATCTTACACTAATTCAAGCTCGATTTTATGAAAAAGACTAAACTTCACCAAAACTGATTTTTTTCGGTATAAAATAAAGGTATTCTACAATCACATAGCAAACACAATAATCTCAAGTACACAAATCGCGTTTATTTTTACATCATAGAAATGTCCTTGGGAGAGTCACGAAAATAGCACACTGTAATAACACAGTAAACAATCATAGACAATGATTTTCCTAGTGGGATTCAGCGTGAACACCTTTATCAGAATGAAGGTATATATAAGTGACGGGTTTCAGATTAGAAAATATTCATAATCTCGGTTTCGATGTTAATTGCAGTGAGTTTATGCTAACGATTATAACATTTTTAAACAGAGTTGATCGACCCTAACTCAGCAGAAGAGTCCAGGACATGTGTATGGGACTCAACAGCTTGATGTAACTACATCCCAGAGTTGATAATTATTTCACCTAAGTATTGGGTTCATATAGCCACTGGCTTATTAGCTTTTCAAAATATTAACACTTTTTTTCATTTGTATTGGTTGTTAGAATCTTCCTTTTTGATTTTATAGGCTGTGCAATTGATCACTCTCTTTTTAGTAGACATTCATTCTGTGTGTAGACTGTTCGATACTGACAGTAAGTTAGAGGCATTTCATAATGAATCCATTCTGTTTTTAGACTTTGTTTTTAGTCTTATTCTCTTCAAGTATAATGAAAATGAGATTTATCGAAGAAAAGGGAATAATGTTCACATGTTCGTACATAAAATTGTTAATTCAGACATATCGAACTACTTGAAATTATTTCAGCAGAGCGCATCATCCACTCCTGATACCCACAGGATTCGAACCAAAGACCTTCGGTCTAGTGCAAGAACGCCTATTCTCTGGACCACTAATTTGCTATCTGACGGCTAGCTGTGTGAGGAATTTCTCGGAGTTCTAGTGGGAATACAGGATCAATGGAGTGCAGCCCCATCGAGTGTAGGCAGTAACCACCGGATACAAATGAATTAGGTTGCGTAAAATCTCTAGATTAATCAGAATTAGACTGCAATTCATAACTCACTTTTCAGTCGACATTCATTGTGTGTGTAGACTGTTCGATAATGTCTGTAAGTGTTACGCTCATCACCTGATATGCTTGAAACTATTACGGGTTCACCTTAGTTGATAAACGAAAACGAGACAAGGAACTAGAGACACGTTCTGCTGCTCTCATCGGTCGCCCCATCGGAAATGACGAAGTAGTCTTGATAGAGTAGAAAGGTATTCTACAAACACACAGAGAGCAAACACAATGATCTCAAGCTGACAAATCGCGATTATTTATACATCATAGAAATGTCCTTGGGAGAGTCACAAAAATAGCACACAAAAACAACACAGTAAGCAATAATAGCCAATGATTTGCCTAGCGGGGAAGGTGATCTCAAGGTAAACTGATCAGCTCATGAATAAAATCCAAAATTAAGACATTTATCAAGTGAGTTCTATGGATTCAACGTCCTCAAAAAAAAATTATTACAGAAAAAAACTGTCGTCAGTTGCTAATTATAAAATTAGTAAAAATGACGTAAAAATTACGGGTATAGTAATTTAGTTTAACTCAATTTACAGTTCAAATATCAGTAAGATTAAGGTATATATGTGAAAATAAACTCATCTCAAAAACACTTTTCAAAATTAACTTGGAAATCGAAATGTAATTAATCCAACAAAACCATTCAAACGTTATAATCCACTTTTCGAAATGCAAATTTTCACAGTATCATTTATCGTAGAAATTTGAAGACGGTAGGGTAAATTTTTGTGAATATTTATTAACAGAAAGAAAATTCACTCTTATTTCGCAATATCATGATTATTGGAAATTGTTAGTAAGAAAAACTCTGTATACGTGTAATCTTCAGCTTCAATCTCATATCATCTTACTGCACAGCTGGAGTCGTTAGGAGTAAGCTATTCGGGTGGCAATCAACCTCCTATGGAACTAAGGTGTATTTAGAAATTTTGACCACTCCGTAGTGATAAATGCCACCTAATGTGAAATTATTATTGAGTCCATATTGATATTGTCATAACAATGTTGACATTCAGCGATAGAACCAGATAAAATCAAACAACCAATTCTCTAATAATAATAATAATAATAATAATAAAATTATTTTTATATCATAAGCCTGAAGAGCAATTACATTCTATGGATTTTACGACAACTTTACCATAAATAAAATATAACAACACTGATTAGCGAACAATATTGTTTTCGATTAAGATCGTCATCCAGCTTTACTGTCTAATATACACATGAATATTTATATGAAAATGTTCTCAATGGAGTTCGATCCCGTCTCCAGCGTATAGCAGAAGCCTTAGGAATTTGTACATTCAACCCCAATTTATGTGTTTAGAAGAAATTCGTAACACCCTTATCTCCTCCGTGGCCGGAAATGACGTATATAACGGTTTAAAATATTTTTTGATTTCAATTTCATTTTGTTATTATTATCATTATAATTTTCACATCCTGTATTTGTTGGTAATTTTCTGTCTCTTCCCGTTTATATTCCTCTTCACTATCTAATTATTTTTACACATTTGCTTACTACGTGATGGTTTTAGTGTATTGTAATGATTATTTTTGAGTCGATTTATGCACGTTTGACCTACTATTGACAAAATACTTTTGTTATCAATACACCAGTCCTGCTACTATCAACTACTTTTGCCTATTATGTGTAAGAGTGACGTAATCTATTCCATTGTGATTATGGACTCATAAATTGCCTTATTTAGTTTAACATTTTACATATAAATAGTCATGGTTATCTGGGAGTAAAGCCTGATGACTGATCTAATCGAAAACAATAATATTGTTCGCTTATATGTGTTGTTCTAATTTTCACAACGGGAATCTTTGATTATTCTTAAATAAATTATTTTATCAAGAATTTTGAAGAACAATTCTCAAAGATTTACTTGAAAATTAGTAGTTTAGCTAAGACTAAAGCTTCCTTTGTATGCCAGTCTGTATACTATTCAGATAATGTATCTATATTCTGTATACGTACGAACATTGAAATTTGTCTTGAATGAATTAAAAGGAATCGATCAATGTTTGTGGTGGTGGTGTTTGGTTCTCTGAGCTGGGTATTTTGGTTGTGGAGCTTTCATCGTTCTTCTGAACAACATCATCAGCACAAACTTCAGATAGAAGTGAAGCATTCGAATTTCTCCACGTTTGACCTGTAGCTTGTTCTGCTAACCTCGATCGTGGTTGGTTACTGTTGACTTTTAACCTGTCGTTGTTTGCACCTTTTTTTGATTGCATCCCCCTTTTGATCTGTTTCTTGATCCTGTGTCACCTATGATTTTCCTGATTGGTTGATAACTTGGGTCAATGTCGATGTGTTTGTTGATAGCTGAGTGACCTTAGTTCCGAGCTCCACAAAACCAACATTCCACTACGCCTTATTGTATCCCTTCCCGGTAAAGCGATGGCTGCATTTCTACAACTGAACAACATCTGGAATTCCAAACAACTATCAACTGACAACAAAATCAAAATTTTCAGTAGAAATTTCAAGACAGTTCTACTGTATCGAGCGGAAAGTTGGAGAACTCCGAAAGCCATCATTAACAGTTGTCAAAGCAGAATACTTTAGATCCTTTGACCAGATACTATCAGCAGCAACCTACTGTAGGAAAGAAAAAACCAGATTCGAGTGGAGGAGAAAATCAGGAAGAGGCTTGGCGAGTGGATAGGACATACTGCATGAAGCAACTATCTGTGTCATAGGGCAAGCCCTGACACGAAACTCTCATGGTCTAAGGAAAAGAGGAAGACAAAGGAGCATATTATGACAAGAAATATAGAAAGATATAAGAAGAATGAACAAAATTTGGACAGAAGTGGAAAGGGAGGCCTAGGACAGATTGTACTGAAGAATACTGGTTGGCAGCTTATGCTCCATTGAGGGGGTGACTGGCGTAAGTGAGTAAGTAAGTAATAAATATCTGTTTAGTTTTATTCAGTTTACTGTATTCCACCACTTAATCTGTAGGTTTTTCTTACTTCCTCCAGCTGAATGCTGATGAAGTTTTTTAAGTTTTTAGACGCTCATCAACTTGGAACCAACTAATCACAATACATAAAAATGACCAACTGAAACATAACCACTGAACGCATGCTGTATGTTTAGTATTATGATACATCTTTGTTGTTGTCTTGTCTCTGTCAGATCACTGCTAAATGTAATATCAACAAGTTGAAATATCGTCAGAATAGTTTACTGAAAATGCTTTCGAAATGATTTTTTCAATATATATACATTCTGTAAGTAGAGAGATATGGCTTTTCTTTCATTCTCGAAATGAATTGTTCAGCATACATTTGAATTACCAATGAAGAATAAGCATTTCGCATGATTTCAAATGTCAGCTAACTAATGATTTTAAAGTCTTTCATCTATTCATTACCCTGTTTCCTTAGCGAAATTTCTGATAGATCATTTAAGTATTCACGAAATAACGTCTGTATCAAAATTCTTTTGACAATATTACGTTGCTTATATATTTATGTGAATGATGTAATCTTTTGTCATTGTATAATTTAATTGCATTCAGGAGAACAATGTCAATCGATGCTCAAAATTTACTTCGACACTTTTAACCTCACACAATACTAATTAATTAATTATGGAAACTCAATCAATTACTAAATCCAAATCAACCTTATATAATAACCGCCTATCAGCTGGTGATTATAACTGTTATGCTCGTCGATTGATATGCTTGAATGCTATTTGGAGATCACCTCAGTCGGGAAACGAGAGCAAGGGGGAATGATCCTATGACACAACAAGCTACTATATTTTTATTGTCCCAAGGCCTCCACTGAGTAGAGGAAAAAGGCTTAACAAGATGTAGAAAGTGTATTCTATGAGCAACCAGAAAACACAAGGTTGACAAGCACACAAATCGAGATTATTTATACATGGTAGAAACGTCTTTGGGAGAGCCACAAAAATGGGATACTAAAATAATACATTAACATATAACAGTCAAAGATTTTCTGGATGGGAAATTATGATGATTAGAAGTATGTAAATCAAGAA
>CALYCR020000302.1:0-14503 GCA_944470395.2 Schistosoma turkestanicum
AGTGAATAAACAACTAACAACTCAACGCTGATGGATTAAACTCTGGAATTTGAAATCTCATTAAAAAATTTCTTCTTTATTTCGTTTCATGAACTTGTCTATTATCGATTGTCTTAATGTGGGGTGGTAATTTCAATCAATGAATATGTGTCAAGTTTTACGTTACACATGACCGACTAACTGAATGGATTTCATTTTGTTCAGTAAGCTGGTAAAAAAAAATTATCCAGAATCTTACTCATCATCCCTTGCTCCTCTGTGTCCATCTGAATGTATTTTACGAATTTCCTAGCTCGGTTGTTTAAAAATGAGGGAGGTATAAAAAGCAAATAAGCAAGCATGCTTGATGCCTAAATAAATGCCTAATGAAGAATTCTCAGAAAACGGACATGATGTACTGCTGTATTTCGTCATCTGGAACCTGAACATTTTGCATCCCGGAACGACCAAACAAATAAACATTATCAAGTTTTAGTACGATGTAATTCTTTTTCTGCTACTTCTCTTAAATCACTATAAATACAACTGTACAGCTGGAGCCATTTAGTTTTCCCTTGTCTTTGTAAGTACCCATGTAGTGAAGGAGAAAACAGGTGAGGGCAACCGAATTGTATTTATCGCAAATTACAGAGTTACTCAGTAAAATAGGAAAACCATATCGTAAACGGTTAATTTGCAAATCTTCAATCAATCATCAATCCATTGTCTGACATTTCACTATTCATGCGTTTCATACAAATTCCATTATGTTCCCACTCTTCCTTTCTTCATCTTCCCCCATCTTGTGCTGCCAGACATTACGTTTACACTCGCGTCATATACTACTTATAAGTAGCTAGCACCACACCCAAACTATGCATAATCGATGGTCAATAAGACCTAAAAACAGATTTTTTCAAATGCTTTTATGTAAATAAATAATAAATAATCTTTTAGTTTACATTATTTTCATTGTTAGTATGATTAAACACTTTGTTCATAGATAATGCACTGTAAACAATTCACAGTAAGATACAATACACTAACGTTGATATCAAACTTATTTTCACCTTCACTTACATTTATTAACTCCTTATCTTTCATGTTCATACTTATCTATAGGATGAGTGTACCGGAAAAATGGGCTGAACATACAAAAGCTAATTTAAATCGTTCTCAAGCTGAACGTGCATCAAGTCGAACCATTCGTGAAGCAATTGAACATTGTCTAGGAACAACATACAATAAAATACGTGATTTATGGTCTGCAACAAATGCTTGCTTAGCTCAACGTATACAAGAAACAACAGAAGCTAAGAATAGAATACAAACTCAATTAGATAAAGTATGTTCTGATTCACTTTTCTCGGTTTTTTTTAATGTACTTTTGAACAGACAGACTATTAGGAAATATTCATCCTTATTACACAACCTTAATTATTTTTTTAGTATTATTTACACTACTAACAAAGAGTATAAGTAATAAACATGGTGCCGTAAAAGTTTACTTACAAATAACTGTGTAAGTACCTTCATTCATATTACTAATTTTAAACTGATGGAGTTTTGAAAATAAGGACTATCAATGAAAATTGTTGTACACAAACAGATCTACTGAAAATTCGATAGACCAATCATCAACATATATGCAACAATATCTGAATAACGAACAATCACATATGAAAATAGAGATGCACTTTTTAAAGAGTCATTTGTATGTAAGAAGGTTCTACATTGTTTTTCAATTATCAGTCACAATAACAATCTTGTCTAACTAACTAAAATCGCATGAAAATCGACTGGGATTCGACGCTTATTTCTACGTAGTTTTGATTTCTCAAGCCTACAACATATCCGTAAAATCAATTAATTACACATAGTTAAGACCACCTAGCAGTGAATACTATGTACTGCCTCCACATACATTTGAGTTCGTTCATATCTAATTCGGTTAAGCCTTTCGACTAACTTATTTGACCAAGTCATTTGTATCGCAACAACTTATATGTATCATTGACTTTTACTATTGTCTGGTTTGTATGAGCTGATACGACTGAACATTGTTTACCGCATACACGAATATTCATCCTACTAGATTTTAATGTTAACCTCTTAAATATTTTGATGACTCAGTCATTTTACTATGTATATAGATGCGCATTTTAGTCTTGTTAATTCATTCGCCGATTCGTTCACTCGCTAGGTTGCTTGCCTTTTACTCCGTGTTGCTGCGGTCTGTCATCTATTTGTGGTGTGCCAAATAAACGTATTCAACACTTGGTATTATCCTTCTGAATTATAAACCATGAGGCGCTATTTAACAACGATTGCCTGGACGAGCAAATTACGATGTCTAAAAACACGTTGGATACTGACCACTCACGAAACTAGTGAGACACTGGCAACCATAACTTATACCTTTAAAACGCCTAGTTAAACTCCTATATAGTATATACATTTACAGCAAATTCAATGTATTCTCAATTCTTTCTCAGTAATCATCCAATCCACATAGTACGCCTTCTTTTACTCTTTGATTTTCAATAATATCTTACCTATGCGATATCAATCCAAATTGTGTTACACATCCAAACTAGAGTTCAGAAAACTATGAATATTAAGTGTCTTTATCTTTACATTCAATTAAAGTGTAAATTAACTGACAAAATTATGTTTATAGATATATTTCTCATCACTCCATACAAACAAACTTACATTTAGCATTCAAAAGTAGTATCATATTAATATAATTTCTTTTACAAAACAATTAAATGACTGACTCATCTCATCTCATTCAATGAAAATAAAATAGTGTTTCTTCTCATTAACTGACTGACATTGAATTGTGATCTTGTTGTTTGATATGAAAATTGTCAAGGCTACACATAATTAATTAAAGCATGTTCTCTCTAGGGTGTTTGTTAAGTAGCAGAAGTAGTAGTAATAGTAGCAGTAGTTTTGTTGTTAGTTAGTAATAGAAAAGATATTTTAAGAGGTTTTATTAAAAAGATATTTTAAGCTTAATGTCTTTTTTTTGTATGTACAAACATGTTGACTGAAATTTGTTGTGATGCGTTAGTGTAAAATTAGTCGATCACTGAATGGAAAACTAACTAATGCCGTGTTTGTCGTCTGGTTACTAGTGTTTCATCTTTCTTCTACCAGCAAAAAGTGACCATTAATTAGTCTAATTGTGTCATTCATGATATTAGATGGTTGGAGTCGAATCCGACTGATGATGGCATTATTAGTTCCTATAAGATCATATGTAAACACTGTTGAGAGGCGACAACTAACATTGAAACTTTTGTTCCAAGGTATTAGGGACGTTAGATCACTAGAACTCACTTGAAAAAGGTCCTAACTTTGGATTTTTGTGTTTTCGCTCATGGGCTGCTCAGCTCACCTTGAGGTTACATTTCCCACTCGAGAAATCCTTGACTGTCATTGGTTGATGGATTATTTTAGTACGCTATTTTTTGTGGCTCTCCCAAGGACGTATCTATCATTGTAAAAATAAGCTCGTTTTGTGTGCTTGTGAGCCTCATATATTCTGGGTGCTTGTAGAATTCAGTTTCTACTCCTTATCAAGCAAGAATTCTTGCTACAGTTGGCAGGATCAGACAGACAGATACAACGCAGAACTTCTTACGTTCATTTCAGGTTGCCAAACCACATCACCACAGAGACGCAACTGTCCGTTCAAATCCAACAGTGATAGCAATAGCAGAAGTATTAGCAGTAATGGAAAAGATTAGGGAGCGAAGTTATGTTTCGAGAAGTATAATTCAGTAAGATAAATTTAGAAGGAGAAAGATAGAGATTATGAGGAATTCAGAAGGTTAGAATTTCATAGAACACAAACAGTGGATGCACCTGCGCCACTGCAAACGATTCTAAGCCATGTCGTTCAAGGTCTCTAATCATCGTTAACTTTCGTCTCGCGGACCCCAACCAGGTAGCCTACATCTACCAACATGACTCAGTCCACCAGTCAGTGACTTCATAGATTTCTGCCATGTTTTAGTTTGGCCGCCCCTAGCTTTCTTCCAACCTACTCCTACACTTCAAAGCATAGCTCGTCGTGGCAGTCGATGATTAATCATACGTAACACATGTCCCGACCGCCTGAACTGAAGTTTTAATACTTCATCTATTGATTTGCCACCCCAACCTAGAACTCGTTTCTTAACTACAGCATTGCTTATACAGTTGTCCCATGATACACAAACAAAGCTTCAGAGACATCGATGAGTTGGCAGGGTCGGGGACAATCGAATCAGAATAGCCTATCGTATCACTGGATCATTTATCTTCCCTCTCGTTTACCGACTAAGGTGAACTCGTTATTAGTTTCAAGCATATCAATTGACGAGCATATCACAAGGTATATTATCACTAATTTCCAATCATTTAAAATGAAATAATAATCCAATTACATGCTGATCTCTCGTGATACCATTACAATTTCAGATCGTTTGAAGAATTGTATCCTGAAATGTAAAAAAGTTTAAAACATCATCTTTATATTGTGACAGTCAGGAGGAATACTTTGAAGATTATTTGTATACCTCAATAACGACTTATCGCGCGAAATATCCTCTTTGGATATTTCATTAACTGATACTTTTTCTTATAGAAATTATTGTTAACTAATTCACATTTAGGCTTCGTTTCATAATTGGATATATAGGGAATCGAATAAACAAATCATATTACCACTTCGTTCCGTAAACAAACACCTATGACCATATCATTGTTGACTAACTTTACATGAATATGTTGAAAAATTGGGTCTATATTGATATGTTTAGCTGATTACTATTTGATTCTAACGCTATGCTTTCAGAGGTTTTATGACATTCTCTCGATCCAACACTTTGATACTTATCTAATCGGGCTCTTGTGTATGATCGTCTGATTTCACTGATAATAATGATAACAGATTGTGTTCTTTCACTAGTAGTCAGTATTCTCTTGTCCAGGTCACTTGTTCCTATTTTAAACCCCAACTGCCATCGTACAGCTGAGAGTAGGGAGAATCCATTTTCTCTCTCTCCTTCTCGGAATGCCTTCTTATAGCTGAGAAAATATAGCCACTGTCAGGAAAATTCTACTCACCCTGTCTAATAGCAAACGGAGTGATTTTCAGTAAATTAAGAGGACAAAAGGCAAATGTCCGACAGGGGCTTAAATCGAGGCAGTGAATATGAAAGATCCATCTATATGAACTGGAAAACACTTGTTCCAAAGCAGTGGTGCACGTAGGCTTTAAAATACTCAGAGAATATGAATATATTGTTGATCACTGGTTACCATGAGATTGTATCTGCTAACTTTGCTCCACTGCCATGTGGATTAGATCCTTTAGTCCAAGACTTGTAGAGCGACCACGTAAGAAAAGCACAATTTTCGGCTTTTGGCACCCGGACAGTACTTCAACCCATTCACGAACTCAATGATTAGTGTGATACCCCTTTGTATAATTGTCTTCATGTCACTTGTTCATGTCGCTAAATCCATCTCGCATTACTAAGGAACTTATGCCTTCAAAATTAAGTACACCGTTAAGCACTCTGGCCCGGCTGAGTTTCCATACATAAATATCTTACGTTGTTTCAGTTCATGAAAAATTCTCTCTTCATAATTTTCTGTAAACATATTATTTTATTTCAGGTTAATCAAGAATTATTTGATGTTGAGAAAAATATGGAATTTTTAAAACGATGCATTGCTGATAAACAAGCACCATTGAAAGTGGCTAGAACACGATTAGATTTACGTAATCGACGTCCAAATATTGAATTATGTCATGATGATCCACATGAAAGGTAATCAATCAATACAACTTTTTTTAATTGTTTATTTAAAATATGTGCTTGAAAAGATGCTAATGATTAAAACATACTTCGCAGGATCATGCATAGGCCGCTGACCAGTATTCTCCTACCTACTCTGTCCTGAGCCCCCCTTGCCAGTTCTGTCCAATTTTCGTTTATTTTTCTCGTGACTCATTTTTTTACTCACTTACTTACGTATTTACTTACGTCTGTTACCTCCAATGAAGCATAGGCCGCCGACCAGTATTCCTGGGCTTACCTTTCCAATCCTGTTCAGCTTGTGTTCATCCTTCTAATGTCTGTCTCCATTTCTCGTCGTAATGTTTTCCTTGGCCTTCCTGTTTTCCTTCTATCTTGAGGGTTCCAAGTGAGGGCTTGTCTTATAAATCAGTTGGATGATTTCCTCAATGTGTGTCCAATCCACTTCCACCGCTTCTTCCTCATTTCCTCCTCCACTGGAATCTGCTTTTTTCTCTCCCACAGTACGTTGTTGCTGATGGTGTCTGCCCAATGAATACGAAGTATTTTGCGTAGACAACTGTTAATAAACACTTGTATCTTCTGGATGATAGCTTTCGTAGTTCTCCAAGTTTCCGCTCCATAGAGTTGAACCGTCTTGAGATTTGTATTGAAAATCCTGATTTTTGTTTCGGTTGAAAGTTGTTTGGAGTTCCAGATATTTTTCAACTGTAGAAATGCAGCCCTTGCTTTGCCAATCCGCGCCTTCACATCTCCATCGGATCCACCTTTCTCGTCGATGATGCTGCCCTTCCCTTAAGGCATCTCCATCTAGAGTGATTTGGTTGGTGCATGTTCTGTTGTATTGGAGAATCTTACAATTTTATTTATCTTTAACCAATCCTTAGAATGAATTTAGAATAAATTTAATTAGAGATTTTTAAATAGCCAATTTCCGATATCACAGAGGGAAAAATGTCTGTTCAGTTGATGAACTACAGCATATATCATCTGGTGAGTACCTGAAACAAGTATATGTTAAGTATTCAATAGAACTTTCAGGCCACTTCAATGTGTAATTTACACTTGTTCTCATATAGTGAATATTGTATTAGTCACATGAAGTATATCGACACACTAAATTTTATGCCGATTTCAAAAGGCGACTTCAATATCAGTTAATTAGCTTGGATTACTGTACGCATATATACAGAAGGAGCTTATGTATAGTACTCTCTGTTCAGTTCGTAACCAGATCAACCAATCATTGATGCATTAAAACTTTAGTATTAAGCTATTTTTTGGTACAAACAAGTTTCAAATTTTTTTAAATATGTTGTGATTTAGAAGTTATTGACTGTTGAAGTGAACTGCCTAGAGAGATAGACGGTACAAATTACCTACCATGTTATTAGATAAACTCTTCAAAATCATTGTAATTTTAAATGATTGAGCAGCAAAATAATTTGGCTCCAAATCTTTGATAATAATAGTTCAGTTTACCTTCACTCTTTATCTTATATTTAGTAGATTTTGAATTTTCAAATCGTCTTGGTACTTTTTATCTTATTATAAATTCATATTTACTTTGCGGGGTTGTTGTGAAGATTGTTATGTTTTATTTGTAACCATGAATCGATCAATGTTAGACCACCATTAGAAGAAACCTGAAAGTATTGGACGGCCGTTTCGTCCTGGCATAGGACTTGTCAGCAGTGCGCATCCACGACTCCTGCCGTCCAGTGCTTCCAGGTTTCTATTGGTGGTCTAACATTGATCGATTCATATTTACTTCTCAAATCAGTTCACTTTTGCTTAAACTCTCGAAGTACTACTGATATGTTTTTTATTACATCAATTATTCTGACATTAGTTTTGGTAATTTCATCTTTCCCACTCTCTCTTCGTTTGTTTTGATGAAATGATGTGACACTTTGAAAGGAGACATAAACTTACAAGTTCTATGATGATTATAAGTGACTGATTTAAGAAATCATACGAAAATCATTGATATATAGATCTCCAATGGAGCGTTAGGCTACCAACTATTATTCTCCAACCAACTCTGTCATGAGGGCCTTTCTTTCAGCCCCAATGAAATTGCTCTTCTAATTCTCGATATAATAATGTGTTCTTTGATTTTCCTCTTTTCCTTTGGCTTCATGATGCAGTAGGGTGATCGATTTCTCCAGTCTGTGTCCTACCCACTTCCAGCGCTCTTTCCCAATTTCTTTCTCTGTTGAAATCTAGTTTGTTTCGTCCCACAGTGGTAGGTTGTTGCTAATGGCATTGTCTGGGCCACGAATCCGTAGTATCTTATGTAGACAAATGTTATTAAACACTTGGATGATAGCTTTTCCTGGTTATCCAAGTTTTCACCACTCCCATACAGTACAACTGTCTTGACATATGTACTGGAAATTGTGATTTTCGTGTTTTTGTCAATAATTGTTTTACGTTCCAGATGTTGTTCCATTCTAGCAATGCTCCCTTTGCTTTGCCACTCCCTGATCTCTTGACCATCTTTAACAGATTTATCACCTTGCTCATCAATGACTTGCTATTTATTGCCTTGTGTAATTTTACAAAATATTAAAATCTAGTCTAGCTGATTCACCTTCATCACCATTAAAGCTCGTTTGAACTCGTCATTTTTTTTAGTTTGCTTCAAATAATAAAAAAGTCAAGCTGTTCATTCATTCTCTCGATTATGGTGTGTGTGTGTGAGTGTGTGTTCGTGTATGTTTCTTTTCTATTTATTTCGACATGATAATCGAAATCGATCGACAATAAAAAAAAAATACTAAATCAGATAGGAATGATTAGTCATCGGCGTATGAATGTGTCATATTATAGTGATAATAATAATAGTAATAATAATAATAATAATAATAATACCAGTTTCAACATGATTTTCATGAAATTACTTTTCCATTTGTCTTATCCAGTCCAAATAAAGTATAGATTAGATTTGTAATCAATTTCTTTCATTTTGAAAAAAATTAAAAATTATCTAACATCAAAAAGTCTTGAGATTTGACCTTCAATGTTCAATAAATTATTTAACATCTACAATCTACAGGTGATTACTGGATATAGAGTATTGTAAATTTCAGTGAAGATTTCATGTTAAGCCTTAACTTCTATTATTATATGTTTGTTTTTCAACTAGCTAATTGTACTATACCTTAGGTACTTTAAATGACATTTCTAGATGAAAATAACACTTCATTTGTGCAATACTCCTCCCCAAAGTGGATATTTATTGCACACTTTTAGCGGCTTACGATTAGACTCCAGTGAAGATGAATGATCGAGTATGTGATGAAGTAAATTCATCAACAAAACCGTATTTGGCTTCTTACTAATACCGTCGTACAAACGAGGTTAGCCTCAGTATAATATACGGAAGTAAAAAGGAAGATTTATTTCATTGTGCACTCGATCATTCGTTCACACTTGGAGTCCAGTCGTAAGCTGCTAAAATAGTGAGCCCGACGTGATTCTCACCCGCGGTGTCCCAACGTGATGGTTCTAGAATACCCCACGATTACCATCGATTACCGAGAATTCCCGACGCGAAGAGTTATGTCGATGAAGAAGCTCTCGAACTTCATGTATTAGACCAATGAATAAACTACCGAAGACAATAGGTGAGGTTGTGAAAAATCTTTAGATTGTTCAAGGTTAGACATTAACGCCGCTAAATGCCGACTCAGTGGTCCAGAAGTTGCGCGTTTATACGCAAGACTGAAGGTCCTGAATCTGACTTCCACGAGCTACGGTAGTGGATGCGCATCACTCTGAATATTCCCATCCTATGACTTGATAGCTGTCCATTGGTTCCAGGTTTCTAATGGTAATAGTCTATCAATAAATAATTGATTCACAATTTCAATAATGAATAAAAAAAACATTTTTTTTTCAATGCAAATTATTTATATACAAATAAAAAGTTAACAAATTTGGGCGTATAAAAATGACCGCGCTACTTTTTTATTCAATGTTTCATATTTTTAATGTACAGATATATATATATATATATATATATATATATATATATATATAGTAAAAACGAATACTCTTTACCTACTACTACTACTACTATGATTAAAACTACTCATTTGTAGATAATAATTTTTTTTACTAGTTACGCCTAATTTATAACCTAGTTGATTGTAAATATTTGTTGTTATAGACCAAATAAGAAAATCTATAGTGTTTACTTATGTAAGTTTGGTCACTAAGTATGCTGCTTGAGGCTATTACGAGTTCACCTTAGTCGATAAACGCGAACGAGACAATTACCAGCGTCCAGATAGGCTACCTTGAATCCTAAGCTGAAGACAAAAGGCTTTGTAAGCGTAGAAAGTATATTCTACAAACACCCAGCAATCACAGTTCAATCAAGCACACAACTCATTTTTATTTATACATCATAGAAACGTCCTTGGGACAGTTAAGAAAACAGCACACTAAAATACACAGCAGCCAATCCTGGTAGGAAATGAAATCTCAAGGTCAACTGATCAGCACATGCTGGCAATCGTGAAATCCAAAATAAGGCATTTATCAAGCGAGTTTTGGGGATCTAACATCCTCAACAACTTATACTATGAAATAATGTTCACATCATAACTTCTTGTCTAACATTTCAGATAGATTTCTTTGTTATAAAAAAAAATTGGTTGGAGGTTATAATGGTTATAGTCATCGATATGAACAGTATACAAACGGTGATCATAATATTCACAGAAGCTATTAAAGCTCTTCAATTAAATCTGTCTAGCTTAGAAAACTGAACAAAAAATTTCCCGGTTATTGTAAAGTTTCCATTTTTATCTCAAGTATTGCTGCTAACTCTAGTCAGTTCAATTAAAACATTATTCTAAGAATGTTTGAGTCATTTAATAAATAACTTTTAGTAATGTATATACTGTCTGCATAGTAGTGCATTATCGATCGTAGTAATTTACTATGGTGAAAATAATTTTGAGATAGTGGAGAAACTTTTTAGCACAGGCGTATGATTGTGATGGCGTTTCATTCTCTTCTGAGGACGTTCTCTTTAGCTTCGTCTGTGTGAATATCAGTTAGCAGTTAGACGACATGACATTTCTTTGCTCATATCAATACATACGAATATCTATGGACCAACATTCGATTGGAACAATGTTGAAATAAGGGGGATAGAGGGAGTACAGAGAACACCAGCGAATTTTTAGAAGCTTAGCACTCAGGTCAATCAGCAATCAACAGATACATCGACAGTGACTCTATCAACCAGCCAGAAAAGTCATAGACAAATGTAAAAGCAAGAAACAGATCAAAAGGGTGATACAATCAAAATATAGGTGCAGACAACGATAAGTTTAAGGTCAATAACAACCAATCAAGATCGAGAACAACAGAACAAGCCACAAGCCATCCATGCAGAAAGTTGAATACTCTTCACTTCTCTATATGAAATTTGTGCTGACAATGTTGTTCAGAAGAAGTACACTGAAAGCTACACAACCAAAACATCCAGCTCAGAGGAGGAGAAAAACTGCATCACAAACATAATTTTACCACTAATTCTATCTTAAATACAATATCAATAACGAAATCAAATGTCACAATACAATTTCTTTGTTCTCTCATTTAAGGCACATAGTTACAACTTAGAACTTCGTACGTACGTACATCAGTTCAGATTGCTATACTACCACATTAACACAGAGACGCAATTGTCACTTCAAATCACATTGTAGTAGAGGTAGTAAAAGGATTAGTTATAATCAGAAGGGATTATAGGATTCGAGCATATTATTCAAGAAGTAGAATCTAGTGAAATAAACTTAAAAAGAAAAAAATCAAGCTGATGAGTAATTCAAAATACCCACATATTCCAACTTCAAATCATCATTGAATTGAACAATAATCGTCTTTGTCAATGAAACATTCAATTATCACTAGACAGCATTCTAATGACATGGTTGCTCTTGTGGTGTGTGCTACTTATACGAACGATATAAGTAGTATAAGAAGGGACGTGAAAGAAGAATTCTCATGGTCAGAAGAGGAAACCAGAAAGTAAATGGAGCAAAAGCAAGAAGTAAATGGAGTACCAACAGGAATGGAAGAACGATGAAGTGTTGGAAGTCACGGCTCAAAGATGGTGTGCAAATAGAGTGCTCAATGTAATGTTTTCGTTTTTAACTGACTCAGAGTGTAAATTAGCATAATCCAATCTTTCGCGCCTGCCTCAGTATTCTCACTCTTAGTTTCTCTTTTCAGTTTAAGGACATCATACAATACTGGTATTGATCGGTTTCATTGAAAGTATATTTTCGTTTGGTAATGACATATTTAGATACCTTGCGAGCATCATCAACAACACCATTGTTAATTAACAACATGTGTGTTTTTTTAACGCATCAAATTAGAGTGAATTAAAACTTACACAGTATTATATACTTGAAACTTTTGAAGTACTTCAGATAATAACAACAGTCATACTCTAAAAAAACATTGTTTTTTATATAAAAAGAAGAACTGATTCATTGATTTACACTACTACTACTACTAATACTACTACTACTACTACTACTACTACTACTACTACTACTACTACTACTACTACTACCACCAACAAAATGTATTGTTTACTGTCTATGTTTCTGTTTGTTAGTATTTATGATGCATGTTATTTACATTTGTTTTCAACGTAAATTAGTAAACATTTACAGAAAGAAAATAGTAACTGTGAAAATTGTAATGTATGATAGTTTCTTTTCGTTAACAAATAAGTTTATTCTTTTCTAAGTGTGGTACAAGTGTGTATTCATTGTTCAAGAAAGTGTATAAGTGTGCAGGCACTACTCCTCCTACCTACATTATTTTACAGTCAATTATCATCTACGAAGGTTACCAGTACTACTAATACTACTACTACACACACTACTACCACTACTACTACTACTACTATTACCACTACTACTACTACTACTACTACTACTACTGTGGTGCTGTGGTGCGAACTACTTATAAGTAGTATATAACGTGAGTGTCAACGTAAAGTCTGGTAGCATAATATAGGGGGAAGATCAAGAAAGGAAGAGATAGAACACAATGGAATTTTTATGAAACGCATGAATAGTAGTGATAATGGATTGATGTTTTGCAACAGGAACAGTCCAGTTCGATATGATGAACTGATATTTTGCAAATGAACGATTTACGATATGGTTTTCCTATTTTACTGAGTAACTCTGTAATTTTCGTTAAATACAATTTGGTTGCCCCACCTGTGTTCTCATTCACTACACTACTACTACTACTGCTCACGCTACTACTACTACTACTCACACTACTACTACTACTACTACTGCTACTACTACTACTACCACTACTACTACTAATACCACTACTACTATTACTAGTAATACTAATAATACCAATACTGATAGTACTACTACTAATACTACTAGTACCACCATTACTACTAGTACTACTAAGAATGATAATAATGAATATTATTAATACTAACGTAGGAATAGTGGCCAGAAACGGGACCCAGTATTAGGTGTATCTCTTTCTATTTAAGATTCGTCAAGTTGAACCTATCTATACACACCTCTATATGTGTGTGTGCGTGTTGATATTCACATTAGGATTCTAACCCATAAAATTATTTTTTTCACTTGAAACGCTTCATTCACTGAGTTATTACTCTAAATTCAACAGATATACCAATAATTTAGTTTGTAATATGTTTCATTTGAAAGATAGAATTACATTGCAGACTGGATATTATCATTATTATTATTGTTATTCTATTGCTTTTATTGTTTTTATTCTATTTCTCGTCACACACACTCTCATTGTATTATATACATAATCCGTGATCCAATTGTTTTACTGTCATGAATGTTTTCATTGTTATTATTAAAGATTCCCATTTTCATATATAAATATTCATATATATTAGAGTATAATAACCTGATGACGATCTAATCGAAAACAATAATATTGTTCGCTTATATGTGTTGTTCTAATTGTTATTATTATCGTGATTGTTGTTTATGTCAATGGTGATAGAAGTGGTACATTATCACATATCGTCATATCGTCATCATCATAATTAGCTTCAACAACTCGACTCTCACCACCACCGCCTCAACACTTACACTACCAATAATAAAATAAACCAAATGACATGAGGACAAAATTGAAACGAATCATAGACTGTAACTAAAAAATAATAATAATAACCTTATGACGAATCGTATTATGTCGGATGTTCAGAAGAGAGATGGAAGAGGAGAGGCAGAAGAAAAAAACGATTTATTTACCAATAATTGATCTTCGATTTCATTATACGCGAATACTGATCAATAGGGATGATGACATCATCGTTAGCGTCATCATCAGCATTGTCACAGACAGTGAAAAAATAATTTATCCAAAAACATTCGTCTCAATGATGATTATTATTATTATCACAATCGATCGTAATAAATTAGATGATGATAATGTTGATGATACTACTCTACCGTATGAAGAGCTTTTCATTTCTCTTGAACAGTAATCATACTAACAATAAATCGATATGATAATAATGATAAAGATGATGATGATGGTGGTAGTGGTAGGGGGTGGTGGTGGTGATCGCTACTTGAAGCATCATCATTTAGTCAGGCCAGGCTGCAGACAGATGTGTATGTGCATATGTGTGTATGTAT
>CALYCR020000303.1:0-14483 GCA_944470395.2 Schistosoma turkestanicum
GAGCGACTTGTTAAAGGGGGGACGAGTGTGGTGTGTGCTACTTATACGAACGATATAAATAGTATAAGAATGGACGTGAAAGAAGATGTCTTACGGTCAGAAAAGGAAAACGGAAAGCAAATAGAGCAAAAGCAAGAAAGATTTAGAGCACCGACAGGAAGTAAAGGAAGCAACAGCAGGAATGGAGGAAGGCTGGAGCGTTGGAAGTCAGGACTCAAAGATGGTGTGCAAATGGAGTATTCAATGTAATGTTATCGTTTTTAATTGACTAAGAGTGTAAATTTCCCAAATACAATCTATTGAGCCTGCCTCAGTCTTCTCAACCCTAATTTATGTGTTCAGAAGAAATTCGTGACACCCCTATCTCTTCCGTGGCCGGATATGACGTAACTAATGATTGACATATTTTTATTATTTTTTGATTTTTTTATTTCATTTTATTTTTACATATTTGCTTTTTACGTAATGTTTTTGACGTTTTTGATGATTATTTGAATTCTATTCATCCACCCTTGACCTACTTTAGTTATCATATTTTATCAATTTTCTTACTACTATCAGTACACCTGTTTTCCTATTATCAACTTGAACTTTTGCCTATTAGATGTAGTTACGTAATCTTTTTCATTTCATTGTGATTATCACTCAAATTGCCTTGATTGGTTTAACATTTTCATATAAATATTCATGTATATTAGAGTAAAGCCTGATGACGATCTAATCGAAAACAATATTGTTCGCTTATATGTGTTGTTCTAATGTTTCGTTTATCACCATGTTATACCAGGCTGTGCCATGGTCTTTACTACCTATTGGAGCGCGGACGTGAACATCCTCAACCAGGAGCTGCTCATTAGTTAACAGATAATGAAGGTTTGATGATTTCCCTTCCTTAGTCCATCTAGTGGCGCTGCGTACGTGCAAAGTCAGCCCAGAGCTTCTAATGGCTGTACCAAGTTGTCTTTGAACCAACCAGTGGGAGTTATGATCTGATAGCTGAGATTAAAAGATGAGGTATTGAAATCTCCGGCTAAGAGTATTTTATCAAACCCTGGGATAGACACTTGCATTATTACCTCAATCAGTTTGCTTTTCTGGGCCTGGAGGATGTCCGTAGATCCCTCCAATCAAGTATTTCGTGCCATTCCAGTGGAAACAACACTAACAGGATTCTATATATATATATATATATATATATATATATATATATATATATATATATATATATATATATATATATATATATATATATTTATATATATATATATATCGCCACACCACCTCCAGTTTGGTGTTCCTTATCGCTTCGGAAGAGTGTCATGCCTGTTAAGCTCACTTCTGCCTCTGCAATGTCAGGGGATAGCCATGTTAGGGTTAGGATGATGATCTTAATATCCTTCAGAGTGCACGTATTCCTGATTTCTAACAGCCTACCCTTTGTTCCTCTAACGTAGCTATAGAGGCACCTGGTGGTTTGTCTCAGAACCTGGTGCACATTTACAGCAGCAGCCGTTGTCGGATTTTCAGACAAGTTATTTAAACCGAATCAGCCAGTTCTGTGGGAACTGGATTCTGCAGGTTTTCTGCCTGCGCAGTTCGTTCAATCATATCTTGTGTCAGAGGTATTTGACCGAGTTGAACTATCGGTTTTGTGCGTTGATTTTAGCCTTCCCACTGTTGACTCACAGATCTAAGTCGGCTCTCGCAAAATCTGAAGTGGCTAGGCAGATACTTCCTCGAATTTCACTGAGCTTGTAGTGTTTCGGTAGGGTCTTCCTGGTTCCTAAACGTTACAGTCATCAGGCGTGAAGACTTAATAGACGTACGTTGTGACGTTCGGGGCAAGCTGCAAATGCAAAGTGCCATCGTGCTGTGAAGGGATAGGCTACGCGATAGCCATCGCTACTGTCGCACATCTTGCTCGTGAGCTTCGTCTGAGTTAGCGCTGGTGAGTTCGGGTATACCGCGAATTACTATTGTGGTCTGTTCTTGGGTGTCTGGCGCCGTTCTGGCTACTGCACTTACCGAACACGGCTTGACATGCCTGATACGAATCAGTGAGGAAAATTTGACGGATGATCTTTAGGATGAAAAATTATGTCTCCGCGAGTCGTGCCGAGCGAAAAGTTACCATCACTGAAGGGTGTTTTCCTTTCGAGATATTTTGGCCTTTGAAAAAGCCGCATATTTTGGCTGGGACCTCGCACATTCCAAAGGTTGTGCAGAGTTCATCCGATTGCGCTTTTTCAAAGGCAGCTTTATCTTCTAGCTAGGTTCCAGCACTAAGGCTGATTTGAGGTGGGACTTGTTGCTTTGTCAGTGCCTCAGAAACTCTACACCGAGAGCCAATGTACCAGAACCATAGGCAGGGGTGACTCAGCATGAAACCGTAATACTCTTTAGGTACCGTATTGTCGCAGTGACAATTTACCCATGTACTACAGAAATTGCAGTCAAAAGCTTAGTCGCTGTTTTTGACTGGTGATCAGCAGGCAAAACTGTCGTCCTTATGCTATTTCTGGGCTTTGGACTGTGTTGACCGAGCCTTGAAGCGTCTTTTTCTTATATTTTCAATTAACCTACTGGCCTTTTTAGGAATAAGAGTGGTGCCCTACTTCCTCTAAATAATGGACACTGAGAGACGTACAATCGACAGGGCTTTTGTGTTTTTCAGCAATTCGTTCGCACGATATTGGGATTTTTGACTCACTATGGACCCCTGGGTTTCTGTCTTTATACATTTTCCTGGTTGTTACAGTTTAAAGTGTACTAGCGACCATATTATTTGACATGATGCCAGGGAGATTGAGAGGTGAATACCGAGATACAAAAGAAAGGGACTTAGAAAGAAGAAATTTAGTAGTATATAATTAAACTACAAGGAATAGAGCCTGAAAGGACTCTAAAATTGTAACTTTACCTTTGAACGTATTAGTAAGTAACTTTGCGTTTATCCAGTAACTTGTCCACAAGTCCTGTGTTTGTGAGTGAGTGGATGCATGTTTGCTGCCGATATACTAGAAATAGAGCATTTGAATGAGGTATCTAGAACTATCTTATGATGGCTCTAAAGTAGAATATTTCAGTATACCAGAATATGAATGAATGGAGACAACTTTTTATATCTTCGCGGGTGATGAAGTATCTCGAAAATGGATTGTTTCCCGTACATGGAAGAGGGTAAGCAAGCACACGTGAACTTTGAAGCATCTCCCACTCTTCGCGCACCACTTAGAGGTATCTGCAAAGGATTTGAGGCGTAGGGCACCAGTAGGTGGATTAGAGTTGCCAAAGGTAGAACTCTCGTTCATCGATGGCAGTCACCGCGAATACTCCAGGTTTGTAAAACAATTCGAATCATTTAAAGAACCTAGAGTTATTGATGACAATCTGCGCTCATTGTACTTAATCAACTATTGCAAGGGAAAGGCGGGAGCTGCGATTGAGGGACGTCTTATAATGGAACCTCAAGCAAGATATTAAAGGGCTAATGCGATTCTAAAGCAGCTTTTCGAATAATCGCACGTAATAACTCGTGAAACTTTGGAAGACTTGTTTAGATCTCGGATAGCTGATTACAACGACCCAGAGCAATTGTTGAATTCGGCAATTAACATGCAGAACGTCGCTCTGACTGTGGAACAATTAGATTGTACAGTGGAACTAAACTCATTAGTAACTATGAAGCGAATAGTTAGGATTTAACAGCGGTCTATGCAAGTTCAATAGGCGAAACAATCCGTAAGATCGATTGAAGAAGATGAGGGGTCGACGTTCACCAAACTTACTGAGTTCGTATTAGTGCGAGCTAGAATAGCTGGTGGCAGATTCGGTCGGCAGGTCAATCGACTGAAAAAAGGACGAGATGTGAAGATGAGCTGCCACCTTGCAACCTGCAAATATATCGACTATATTACTTAATTGTAGCACTTGTACTGGAGATACCATCGTTGCCCCCAATTTTTAGAGCTTACCGTTCAAGACAGATGAAATCAAGTTAGAAAAAGGGGATGTGTTTCATCTGTCTGTAGCAAGGACAATGCTTTGTAGTGTCGATTATTGCGAGAGAAAACATCATGGATTGCGGCATGAGGACTTGACCACCAAAACGTTGGACGGTAAACGTGATTCGCAGCGTAGTTGCGGACTCACTAGGTCACTAAGCAGTCAGGTATTTTGACGACTGATCCCAGTAGGTGTGAGATCCGAAAAAGCCGTGATCATAGGATATGCTCGTTTGGATATGAGCTCGGATTCTACATTGATAACGTCAACTCTTGCAAAATCGCTTGGGTTGCCGGAAGACTATGAGTTAATTGCGGTGCAGACTAAAGGTGGTGACAAAATGGCTGGAAGTACGAAAGCCACTTTCAAAGTGCATTCTTCAGACCAGTCGGAACATATTGTGATCGAAGGAGTGATGATCGTATCTAGCCTACCAAGACATAATCCCACGATGTCAGCAATCAAGAATCTAAATATATGGCCGCACTTAAATTATATACCAGTTGAAAGCCCAGACTCTGAAAACGTTTTAATGCTCATCGGTTGTGACGTACCAGAAGCACATTGGGTTTAAGAGCAGCGGCTATGGGGAAGAAAGGCACCGTATGCGGTGAAAACACTACTCGGATATACTGTATTTGGACCTACATCATACCCAGAATATTGTAAAGGGTTGTTAATCACATTAGTAGCGCGCATTTTTTGGAGGGCAAGATACGTAAACCGTAAGATGTGGAGTTTGCTGATGTCTATTCTAGTGACAAGTCAGTGTCTGTAGAAGACAAAGCGTCTCTTGAGATCGTGGAGAGAGGTTCACACTTCATCGACGGCAATTTCGTAGTTCCGATACTATGGAATCAGGACCCCTCTCTGAAAGGAACTAATTATGAGGTAGCTAGTGCTAGGCTACAGAGTTTGAAGCGAAGTTTCATGAGAGACGATAGGTTTCGTGTCAAGGACGCTGAATGTATGGAAGATAACGTCTCTGAGTGCTATTCTCCAAGGGTACTTTAGTTGCATTTGGAGTCGGACTATCGTCTTTGGTGGTAATTACCTCACCATCCCATGTTAAACCCTTGAAAACGAGATAAGTTGTGAGTGCTCCTAAACTGTGCTTCTACGTTTGCTGGGATCTATTTAAATGATATGATCTATCAAAGGCTGGACAGCACCGCTGAACTGGTAAGCATACTTTTGCGTTTTCGCAGGGAAGCATTAGCGGTATCGGCAGATGTTGAGGAAATGTTTATGCAAGTGAAGGTACTGGAAAGTGAACTTTGCTACCAATTAAAATACAGCCCAAAGCTTCTCGAGTGATTGTGAGCGTTATGTTGTGGATGCGTTCAAGAACAACTTTTAAGTCGACGACTGTCTGATATCCTTTTCACGTTGTGACCAAGCCAAAACGTTTGTCATGCAGATAAGTGAATCGGTACGAAGAAGAGGATTTAACTTAAAAAAGTCAGGTCAATATTGCCGGATATAGGTAACAAGTAGTCATTGTGAGGAATATCGGATTGGAATAGCGGATTGGACTGTTACACATCGGACGCTTGGTGTAGAGTAGGATGTCGACCAGGATGTATTTAAGTTCCACTTTGATGCACCGGATGAGTCCGTGAGAAGGAGAGGAATCACTCCTGTTGTTTCGTCCCTGTTCGATCCTTTTGATCTGATGGCTCCAATGTCCATTACGGCTAAACTACTTTTGCAAGCTTTATGTAAGTCTCAAATGGAATGGGATCAATCTATTGACGAAACATACGTGTCCACGTGGCTAGATTGGTTAAGTTACATGTGTCAGATGGGTCAAGACACGGTTGCTCGAAGTATCAAGAACGGAGTCAACGAACCTGACGCGAAGGTGGAGTTGCGTATACTGTTATACAGCAAGTCTAGGGTAGCACCTATCAAGCAAGTTACGATAACGAGATTAGAAATGGCGGCAGCAGTTTTAAGTGTAAGGCTGAATGAGGTTATACAGAAGAGTCTGCCCATCTTCTTCTGTGAAGTGAAGCTTCATACGGACTCCAGGATAGTATTATACTACATAAAGAATACGGAAATCGGTACACCAGCTATATAGCTAACCGTCTTGCTGTTGTCCACCAGTATACCAGTGTTGAGCAATGGAGTTGTGTAAGCTGATCACAGAATCCGGCCGATTGGACTTCGAGAGGCATACAAAAGATGAATGATCTAGAGACCTGGTTTAAATCTGCTTCACCGCTGTACAGCAATTCAGGTACTACCACTAACCACCCACAACCTAATATTGACCAAGTCGAGTTCAGAAAAGCTGCGGTCAACTTGAGTAGCACGGCAAACACTCCGTCTCCTATCTTGTCTTATTACTCGGAATAGATGACTTTGGTTAGAGCTGTAGAGTGGCTCAGAAGGTTCATAGACCTTTGGATAGTACTTCACTTGCCGAGAATCGAGGGCTCTGTTACGACAGGTTACTTAAAAGTCAAGGAGCTTGAGTCAGTCAAACGGAAGGTTCTAATGATTGTTCAAAGGGAGGTGAACGGAGAATTATTTAACGAATCCAACGTTAGTCGTAAAGTAGCGGATAGTAAACGTCTAAGAGGCTTATCACCGGTAACGATTGATAAGTTACTCTGCGTCGGAGGCCGCCCAACGTACTACGAACTCCCGAGTGCATCGAAACATCCCGTAATTTTGCCTAGTCGACAATGGGTAACGGAATCCATAATCAGACACTGTCACAAAGAAAAAGGACATTTGGGAACTTCGCATTTGCTAGCCACGGTTCACAAGTACTACTCGATAAAAGAAGGCACCAGCACGGTTAATAGAGTAAAATGAAAGTGTGAAACTTGCCAAAAGTTTACTTTAAGTCCAGAAAATCAGCAGTTAACAGAGTGCAAGGAGGTTGGTATAGTTTCTTGACGACAGGAGTAGATTACTTTGGACCCCTTCTAGTCAAGAGGGGTAGGTCACTAGAAAAAAGATATGGATGTGTGTTTACCCGCCTACAGACAAGAGCAGTACATATTGAAATGACACAAAGCCTGAATACGGATTAATTTATAGTGGCTTTGATACTTTTATCGGAAGAAGAGGGAAGCCAACAGACGTGTAAAGTGACAATGGATCAAACTTCGTGGATTTAGTCAAAGAACTAATGAGCTTCGTGCAACAGTGGAATCAGCAGAAAATAAGTAAGGTATTATCATCAAGACATCTTCAATGACATTTCAATCCCCCATCAGCCAGCCATAGAGGTGGAGTTTGGGAACGGATGATTAGATCTAAACGGAGGCTGCTATTATTGATCACAAGAGAAAAGGTAGTAAGAGAAGAAAACTTGGGCAACTATCTGGTTGAAATAGAGAGAATTCGAAACGAACGAACCGAAAGGCCGTTAGTCCAAGAGGGTAAAGACCAACTAGTTCTTCCAACATCGAGTGGACATGCGAATCAGATTGTGTTGGCAGGTGACCAACGAACACCAACCTAATTATATCAGATAGGACTCTAGCGTAGACTAGATGAGAATAGTTTTTCAAATGAGAATACTTGATTGTTTGTAGAGAACACCATCACGTACGATTATTGATTATCAATGTGCTGATAGACGTTAAGACAATGCTATCATCCATTTATCTACAAACAATTGAGGACATCACACAACAATGTTTGTTGACTACATTCCAAGGTGAGGTGGAACAATTTACTTTTAAGAAAGAAAAACACCCACGTGGTGTTTTTTTCAAGAAAACGTTTTCGTTTATTTTCAAAAAGATAGTCAATAAAGCAGAAGTACAAACACCTTCTATTTTTGTCTGCGATTTTCACGCACGTTTGGATCGTACTCGATGCGAACACTAGGGTTGATAAAGCGACATAACGAATGACTGCATTGAAATAGATCGAGACCGATTATTAGCGGGTCGACGAACGCAGGAACAAACATCCACAACACTCAGTCGTTCGAAATTCAAAATAATTCATCTTCAAGCCACTGAAGTGTAGTGCAGAGAGAATCTAAACAATCTTTTCTGACAACGTTCAACCTCATTTGCGTTCGACATAATGATGAGTAATTTGCAATATTTGTTAGAATTTTCAATTTGAACTGGTTGAATTGATGTTCAAATGTGAAAATTGCTAAGATGACACATGGGACAATGCACTACTTGGAATCTACGTAGTCCTGTCGAACGATCTGCATGCTCCACCGGTAATAGCAGCCTGTTCCATCTCGTTGACGATACACAGTCAAACAGTATTCTCACCAGTTGACATTTGTATTGATCAATGGAAATGAGATTCTGTCTTTGCTTAACATCATTGAATACCACGAATTTACAGAGTGATAATATTTCAGTGTCGGACATGGATTATACAATATTTCCCCGCAATAATTATCGTGAATTTGATGATAGAAGAGTGGCGTGGTACCTTTCACAATGCCGGCAACAAACACTATTGTCTGATGAGTCTAATTAAGCGTAGAAATGTGCTGCATGAAAATGTCGTTGCATGTGCTAGATCACTGTTTTCACATTAGGCTTGTAGGATGACTTTGTGGATTGTGGTGTTGGTTAATCGAGTGGACATGCCAATCAGATTGTGTTGGCAGGTGACCAACGAACACCAACCTAATTATATCAGATAGGACTCTAGCGTAGACTAGATGAGAATAGTTTTTCAAATGAGAATACTTGATTGTTTGTAGAGAACACCATCACGTACGATTATTGATTATCAATGTGCTGATAGACGTTAAGACAATGCTATCATCCATTTATCTACAAACAATTGAGGACATCACACAACAATGTTTGTTGACTACATTCCAAGGTGAAGTGGAAGAATTTACTTTTAAGAAAGAAAAACACCCACGTGGTGTTTTTTTCAAGAAAACGTTTTCGTTTATTTTCAAAAAGATAGTCAATAAAGAAGAAGTACAAACACCTTCTATTTTTGTCTGCGATTTTCACGCACGTTTGGATCGTACTCGATGCGAACACTAGGGTTGATAAAGCGACATAACGAATGACTGCATTGAAATAGATCGAGACCGATTATTAGCGGGTCGACGAACGCAGGAACAAACATCCACAACACTCAGTCGTTCGAAATTCAAAATAATTCATCTTCAAGCCACTGAAGTGTAGTGCAGAGAGAATCTAAACAATCTTTTCTGACAACGTTCAACCTCATTTGCGTTCGACATAATGATGAGTAATTTGCAATATTTGTTAGAATTTTCAGTTTGAACTGGTTGAATTGATGTTCAAATGTGAAAATTGCTAAGATGACACATGGGACAATGCACTACTTGGAATCTACGTAGTCCTGTCGAACGATCTGCATGCTCCACCGGTAATAACAGCCTGTTCCATCTCGTTGACGATACACAGTCAAACAGTATTCTCACCAGTTGACATTTGTATTGATCAATGGAAATGAGATTCTGTCTTTGCTTAACATCATTGAATACCACGAATTTACAGAGTGATAATATTTCAGTGTCGGACATGGATTATACAATATTTCCCCGCAATAATTATCGTGAATTTGATGATAGAAGAGTGGCGTGGTACCTCTCGCAATGCCGGCAACAAACACTATTGTCTGATGAGTCTAATTAAGCGTAGAATTGTGCTCCATGAAAATGTCGTTGCATGTGCTAGCTCATTGTTTTCACATTAGGCTTGTAGGATGACTTTGTGGATTGTGGTGTTGGTTAATCGAGTGGACATGACAATCAGATTGTGTTGGCAGGTGACCAACGAACACCAACCTAATTATATCAGATAGGACTGTAGCGTAGACTAGATGAGAATAGTTTTTCAAATGAGAATACTTGATTGTTTGTAGAGAACACCATCACGTACGATTATTGATTATCAATGTGCTGATAGACGTCAAGACAATGCTATCATCCATTTATCTACAAACAATTGAGGACATCACACAACAATGTTTGTTGACTACATTCCAATGTGAAGTGGAACAATTTACTTTTAAGAAAGAAAAACACATCGAGGTGTTTTTTTCAAGAAAACGTTTTCGTTTATTTTCAAAAAGATAGTCAATAAAGCAGAAGTACAAACACCTTCTATTTTTGTCTGCGATTTTCACGCACGTTTGGATCGTACTCGATGCGAACACTAGGGTTGATAAAGCGACATAACGAATGACTGCATTGAAATAGATCGAGACCGATTATTAGCGGGTCGACGAACGCAGGAACAAACATCCACAACACTCAGTCGTTCGAAATTCAAAATAATTCATCTTCAAGCCACTGAAGTGTAGTGCAGAGAGAATCTAAACAACCTATTCTGACAATGTTCAACCTCATTTGCGTTCGACCTAATGATGAGTAATTTGCAATATTTGTTAGAATTTTCAATTTGAACTGGTTGAATCGATATTCAAATGTGAAAATTGCTAAGATGACACATGGGACAATGCACTACTTGGAATCTACGTAGTCCTGTCGAATGATCTGCATGCTCCACACGTAATAATAGCCTGTTCCATCTCGTAGACGATACACAGTCAAACGGTATTCTCACCAGTTGACATTTGTATTGATCAATGGAAATGAGATTCTGTCTTTGCTTAACATCATTGAATACCACGAATTTACAGAGTGATAATATTTCAGTGTCGGACATGGATTATACAATATTTCCCCGCAATAATTATCGTGAATTTGATGATAGAAGAGTGGCGTGGTACCTCTCGCAATGCCGGCAACAACCACTATTGTCTGATGAGTCTAATTATTGCGGGGAAATATGCTGCATGAAAATGTCGTTGCAAATGCTAGCTCATTGTTTTCACATTAGGCTTGTAGGATGACTTTGTGGATTGTGGTGTTGGTTAATCGAGTGGACATGCGAATCAGATTGTGTTGGCAGGTGACCAACGAACACCGACCTAATTATATCAGATAGGACTCTAGCGTAGACTAGATGAGAATAGTTTTTCAAATGAGAATACTTGATTGTTTGTAGAGAACACCATCACGTACGATTATTGATTATCAATGTGCTGATAGACGTCAAGACAATGCTATCATCCATTTATCTACAAACAATTGAGGTCATCACACAACAATGTTTGTTGACTACATTCCAATGTGAAGTGGAACAATTTACTTTTAAGAAAGAAAAACACATCGAGGTGTTTTCTTCAAGAAAACGTTTTCGTTTATTTTCAAAAAGATAGTCAATAAAGCAGAAGTACAAACACCTTCTATTTTTGTCTGCGATTTTCACGCACGTTTGGATCGTACTCGATGCAAACACTAGGGTTGATAAAGCGACATAACGAATGACTGCATTGAAATAGATCGAGACCGATTATTAGCGGGTCGACGAACGCAGGAACAAACATCCACAACACTCAGTCGTTCGAAATTCAAAATAATTCATCTTCAAGCCACTGAAGTGTAGTGCAGAGAGAATCTAAACAACCTATTCTGACAATGTTCAACCTCATTTGCGTTCGACATAATGATGAGTAATTTGCAATATTTGTTAGAATTTTCAATTTGAACTGGTTGAATTGATGTTCAAATGTGAAAATTGCTATGATGACACATGGGACAATGCACTACTTGGAATCTACGTAGTCCTGTCGAATGATCTGTATGCTCTACACGTAATAATAGCCTGATCCATCTCGTAGACGATACACAGTCAGACGGTATTCTCACCAGTTGACATTTGTATTGATCAATGGAAATGAGATTCTGTCTTTGCTTAACATCATTGAATACCACGAATTTACAGAGTGATAATATTTCAGTGTCGGACATGGATTATACAATATTTCCCCGCAATAATTATCGTGAATTTGATGATAGAAGAGTGGCGTGGTACCTCTCGCAATGCCGGCAACAACCACTATTGTCTGATGAGTCTAATTATGCGTGGAAATATGCTCCATGAAAATGTCGTTGCAAATGCTAGCTCATTGTTTTCACATTAGGCTTGTAGGATGACTTTGTGGATTGTGGTGTTGGTTAATCGAGTGGACATGCCAATCAGATTGTGTTGGCAGGTGACCAACGAACACCGACCTAATTATATCAGATAGGACTCTAGCGTAGACTAGATGAGAATAGTTTTTCAAATGAGAATACTTGATTGTTTGTAGAGAACACCATCACGTACGATTATTGATTATCAATGTGCTGATAGACGTCAAGACAATGCTATCATCCATTTATCTACAAACAATTGAGGTCATCACACAACAATGTTTGTTGACTACATTCCAATGTGAAGTGGAACAATTTACTTTTAAGAAAGAAAAACACATCGAGGTGTTTTCTTCAAGAAAACGTTTTCGTTTATTTTCAAAAAGATAGTCAATAAAGCAGAAGTACAAACACCTTCTATTTTTGTCTGCGATTTTCACGCACGTTTGGATCGTACTCGATGCGAACACTAGGGTTGATAAAGCGACATAACGAATGACTGCATTGAAATAGATCGAGACCGATTATTAGCGGGTCGACGAACGCAGGAACAAACATCCACAACACTCAGTCGTTCGAAATTCAAAATAATTCATCTTCAAGCCACTGAAGTGTAGTGCAGAGAGAATCTAAACAACCTATTCTGACAATGTTCAACCTCATTTGCGTTCGACCTAATGATGAGTAATTTGCAATATTTGTTAGAATTTTCAATTTGAACTGGTTGAATTGATGTTCAAATGTGAAAATTGCTATGATGACACATGGGACAATGCACTACTTGGAATCTACGTAGTCCTGTCGAATGATCTGTATGCTCTACACGTAATAATAGCCTGATCCATCTCGTAGACGATACACAGTCAAACGGTATTCTCACCAGTTGACATTTGTATTGATCAATGGAAATGAGATTCTGTCTTTGCTTAACATCATTGAATACCACGAATTTACAGAGTGATAATATTTCAGTGTCGGACATGGATTATACAATATTTCCCCGCAATAATTATCGTGAATTTGATGATAGAAGAGTGGCGTGGTACCTCTCGCAATGCCGGCAACAACCACTATTGTCTGATGAGTCTAATTATGCGTGGAAATATGCTGCATGAAAATGTCGTTGCAAATGCTAGCTCATTGTTTTCACATTAGGCTTGTAGGATGACTTTGTGGATTGTGGTGTTGGTTAATCGAGTGGACATGCGAATCAGATTGTGTTGGCAGGTGACCAACGAACACCGACCTAATTATATCAGATAGGACTCTAGCGTAGACTAGATGAGAATAGTTTTTCAAATGAGAATACTTGATTGTTTGTAGAGAACACCATCACGTACGATTATTGATTATCAATGTGCTGATAGACGTCAAGACAATGCTATCATCCATTTATCTACAAACAATTGAGGTCATCACACAACAATGTTTGGTGACTACATTCCAAGGTGAAGTGGAAGAATTTACTTTTAAGAAAGAAAAACACATCGTGGTGTTTTTTTCAAGAAAACGTTTTCGTTTATTTTCAAACAGATGGTCAATATAGCAGAAGTACAAACACCTTCTATTTTTGTCTGCGATTTTCACGCACGTTTGGATCGTACTCGATGCGAACACTAAGGTTGATAAAGCGACATAACGAATGACTGCATTGAAATAGATCGAGACCGATTATTAGCGGGTCGACGAACGCAGGAACAAACATCCACAACACTCAGTCGTTCGAAATTCAAAATAATTCATCTTCAAGCCACTGAAGTGTAGTGCAGAGAGAATCTAAACAACCTATTCTGACAATGTTCAACCCTATTTGATTTCGACCTAATGATGAGTAATTTGCAATATTTGTTAGAATTTTCAATTTGAGCTGGTTGAATTGATGTTCAAATGTGAAAATTGCTATGATGACACATGGGACAATGCACTACTTGGAATCTACGTAGTCCTGTCGAATGATCTGCATGCTCCACACGTAATAATAGCCTGTTCCATCTCGTAGACGATACACAGTCAAACGGTATTCTCACCAGTTGACATTTGTATTGATCAATGGAAATGAGATTCTGTCTTTGCTTAACATCATTGAATACCACGAATTTACAGAGTGATAATATTTCAGTGTCGGACATGGATTATACAATATTTCCCCTCAATAATTATCGTGAATTTGATGATAGAAGAGTGGCGTGGTACCTCTCGCAATGCCGGCAACAAACACTATTGTCTGATGAGTCTAATTAAGCGTGGAATTGTGCTCCATGAAAATGTCGTTGCATGTGCTAGCTCATTGTGTTCACATTAGGCTTGTAGGATGACTTTGTGGATTGTGGTGTTGGTTAATCGAGTGGACATGCCAATCAGATTGTGTTGGCAGGTGACCAACGAACACCAACCTAATTATATCAGATAGGACTGTAGCGTAGACTAGATGAGAATAGTTTTTCAAATGAGAATACTTGATTGTTTGTAGAGAACACCATCACGTACGATTATTGATTATCAATGT
>CALYCR020000304.1:0-19000 GCA_944470395.2 Schistosoma turkestanicum
GTTATGTATAATTATTAAGAATTTCCCATCTTACAACTTACTCATTTTAGCTTAGTCGTCGTTCACCATCACAAGTGTTTGGACGTAATGATTACAATACCAAGGTAATTTTCGACAAAGAGGCTACACTAACATCAACTGCTGTAAATCAGAAATCTTTGCCTACATTCTTCAAACCTGGTGATTATGTAGTTGTTGAGGTTTGTAAATAATTTTATCTCGTTACATGCTATTAATAATGGTATTGAGAGGATGGGTCACAATTATAGCTTTAAACTACAGCGGATTTAAACTTGAATATAAATAGTTTATTTGAAATGATTCAGTCAGAAAAAACGAACGATTCGCAAGTCAGTCTGGCGCTAAAAAATAAAGATTGTATGTATATATACTTTTCATATTAGTTCTACCGCAAGGTACAACAAACAACCTTACTATCTGCGATTTAATCCATCAACAATACTGTAGTATCCTGGGTGACTTGTTTCATGAAGCCCTGATATACTTCGATTTGATTACCCTGAAGTTAGCATTCTTACATCTAGGAAGTTCCTCGTTGCCTCAGGCTTCATATTTCACACTTCAGTTACAAGTAAACAAGCTGATTTACACACGGTTCGGGAGGGTTTGTTATCAAACAATCTGCACAACTTTTTGATCATGACCACTTAGGCCTCGTGTGTTGCTACGGGTGAGGGCGGATATCACTTCCCGGTTGCCCACACTGCGGGTGTTTCTTGAAGGACCTGAAAAGGAAATTGGATTAGTGTTAGTCTTGGAAACCTGGCAGCGTGACCGCAGAGCCTAAGGGATAACTGCTTCGGGTCGGTCGCGCACGATCTTTAAATGAGGTTTACGAGTATTAGTTCCGTTCTTCAAAAGACTTTACCACCGGAGACGAAATTCCATTGAATAAGGTGGTGTGACATTTTTAGAGCCGACCTCTTCTAACTCCTTCCTCCCGCTATGACGAGGCAGCATCGTTGCGACTACAGGCTGTCCGAGGGAAATACCTTATTGCCGTTACACCCCTCTACAGTCAACAGTTCGACCTCGTCCTCAGATTTCAAGTTGCTACTTTTAGTCTTACCGTTCTCTAATCGACCTGCCTGGCATACTAGGACTTACAGAAACATAGGTTACAGCTAATATGGCTAGGTTGGGTCATCACGATAGGCAAGCCCGACCACCGTGTCTAGGTAGCGGCTACGGTCGGTAATCTGTGCATAAACATATGTATACACATGGACACTTTCAAAATAACTTGTGGAAAAAATTGCCAATGCCAAAACTATGAGACTGCGAAGATAGTCAAATCAGACACGAACGCTTATCTTTAGTTTTTAGCCCTACCTTTCGTTTCACAATGCTCGTTCATTGAATGTTGCAAACGAAATTTGTCTACCTGATTTTTAAAGGTAGAATTTAACTATTATTTCACTCATTGCAATTTTAGATATTCTCGAGTATGCACACTAAGAACCAGATACCATAGATTGCATGTTAAGGTTACATAGATTTTCATAGTTCTGAATGAATTGCAGTGATTTATCTAAATTATGTTTCTCGCATTATTCTTTTCAGATTGTTGGAGCAACGTCTCAGACATTACAAGGAAAGGCACTTGGCTTATCTACGCTTAGAAATTTTTGTGGAACTGAGTGGCATAGTGTAAATACAGCTAAAATCATGTAAATCGTGTTCACTGATCAGATTCGCACATTGCATACTGCATATCCTCACGTTTATTGCTATATCAAGGGAGTACCGTATACTGTCTATCCGTAGAACTAGTAAGAAATCAAGACGTTCGCAATGTCGTTTTTGTTGCCATTAGGAGCTCGTACCCTAATAAAGCTCTATGTTTCATATACCGACAATTCAATCGAGCCGCAGTCTCTGGAGTACTTGTTTCTTGGGTCCCATTACGTTTAAAAACAGCCAGAAAACCTCTTAGGATTCTATCTAATAATAGCATAGCTAAGGATATATTTCAGGAACAATTAGAAAAAAAGTTAGGCAGCCATGTAAGTGATTCCCATTCGGAGGCAGCTTGGAATGATATCCAAAAGGCTGTAAAAACAGCAGTGGTATCTATAAGGTAAATCATAAGGTTAATAAGAAGCCGTAGATCTCAGTAGCATCTACCGAACTGATAGACGCTCGGAACATAAAGAAGAGCGAAGTCAGCTTAAGCGCAGGCTGATAAAAAACCTACGCAATGATGTTGAACAGTGGTGAGTGGCGAAAGCAAGAGAGATGGAAAAGGCAGCGTCGATAGGTAACAGTAGGTAACTATTCAGACTTATCAGGGAAACCGGTATTAGTAACCCCAATGTAAGTGAAACTGTTTCGGAAAAAGATGGTATTATTTTTCAATCTCAATCCAGGAGATGTGATCGATGAGCAGAACACTTGAGGAATCAGTTCAATTGGCTTTCAGCCACACCTTATTTGCTCACGATCATGAGTCAATCCGAATGGCAAATCGACGTAGGTCATCCGACTGTAAACGAAGTTGAAGAAGCTATAACGAATCTGAAGCGAGAGAGGGCAGCGTGTCGTGATAGTCTAACTACTCCTGAGATTTTTGATGGTGGTCCAGTTTTAGGAGTAAGGTTGACTGGAAGTTGTGAAATCTTATCAGTTGTGGTGGTTGGATACGTGTTACGAATGCCTGACTGCCTCGACGAGCTATGTTTTGTGGTGTAGGAGTTGGTTAGAAGAAGGGGCGGCCAAACCAAAACATGGCAGAAATACATAGATTCACTGATAACTGGACTGAGTCATGTCGGTATGTGTCGACTACCTGGTTGGGGTGCGCGGGATCATAGTAATCGATGGTTACAAACTCTGGGTGACATGGCTCAAAATCGTTCGCAATGGCTGAGTGAATCCGGTCTTTGCGTTCTCTCAAATCCTAACCTTTTGAATCCCTCATTACCTTTATCTTTTGGTTTTAAGTTTATTTCACTAAATCCTCCTTCTTAAATAATATCGTCGAAACCTAAAATTTCCGATTACCGCTAACAACTACTACTATGAGATTCGAAGTGACTATTGCATCTCTGATATTATGTGGTATGTCAACTTGAACTGGTGTACGTACGTACGAAGTTCCATATTGTTGTTGATTGACCCATTACGCTTGACAGGTCAGCTAGAAAGCGGAGACCAAACAAAACTAACCCTAGGTTAAGAGGTGGGACCGTACTGTTAACTGTGCCTGGTTATGGCAGATGTGAGTTCCTAGGGATAACAATCATAGTAAGATTCCCATAAAATGAGGTTATAAAGGATCTACCTTAAAGATGGCACATCTCTCGTCCATGAATATTTGGTAACTAAGATCTTAAAAGCGCGAACCGTAAACCACAAAAGCAATTCCCTACAAGAAAGCCGTCATACGAACACCAACCTGTGATACATCACGTCCTCTGATCATGCTTTTAAGTCATTGGAACTACCAATACTATTAGTTTCCCAAGTTTTATGTAAAAAAAATACCTTTCGATAGTGTCAATAACTAAGAAATGTTTAGCTCAACATTTTTTTCATCACTAGTAAACATATCCCATTTCGGAATTCTCCTAAGTTCTATTTTCTCTACTCGTAGTTAGTGCCATTGACTCAGTCTTGCAAAACGTACTCTTGACCTTCAGAGTTTTTAGGGTTGAAGCCTTATGTCGAGTGAAATATATCTCTAGAATCCCTATTTATAGGTTTATGCTTTGACTCTAAAACGCGCCCATTGTATACAAATGAAAAATAGCATACACTTTGTGACGCGTCACAGTGTGCTCTGAAAACGACAACCAGCGCAGGTGGTCTGGATATAAACAGGCTCAACGTTTTTGTGGTAGTAAACAGCATTCAATGGAGCTGAGAAGTAGCTGTAGCAGTTCGTAAAACGAGACAGATGTGCACAACATTGTGACTGTTCATCTGCTTTGGTAGTTGGAGAATGTTATTCATGTTAGCCAATATGTAATTTTTATCAAAATATACAGTAACCTCGAAAACAAGTTGGTCTTGTTAAATGGTATGGCATAATGGAATTATACACCGTGTAGTGTTGTTAAAAAATGTTTTCTGGGACACATCCCAAAAGCAGATAATCCACAAGGAAACAAGTATTGGATTACGAACTTTTTCTTATTATATACATAATAGTTACTGCCTTTTAATACATTCGATAACCGTATCGTCGTCTAGCAGTTTTTTCATAATTCGGATTCCTAATTTCGCCGAATTCACAGATGGGCGCATTCGGCAATGAACACGGTGGGACCCAACCATCATCTTTAAGGCTAGCGAAACACTTGATGACATCTGAGTCTTTATTCGCCATTTTCTAAAATATAAACTAATTAGAAACCTAACATCACTTACTCGCATCTGATTAAGTGAATCAGGCGGTGCATTGAAATTAATGAGAAAATAGTGCCCTTCGTATTGCCTTTCTCCTTGAACATGGTATACATTGGGAAGGCGTCGCATGCCAAGATTCTCGACATTGAATAAATGAGCCCCATTCTCGAGCATACCTTTGAGATGCCTTTTCAAAGCAGCTTTTATACCAAGAGTATCAAGAGCTTTAATGATCAGAGACATCTCATACCGTATCATGTTCGACATCTGAAAGACAATACATATTCTATTTTTAGTGAACTAGGATTAACATTAAAGTTCCCTCGGATAATTAGACGCAAACGAAGTGTACTTCTTGTCAATATTATCAGGTTACTTTGTCCATTACCGTAACAACTAGACATTCGTATTGTTTGTAAAAACTGACCGTCAGTAATCAGTTATTTCCAAGTAAACCCACTGATGTAAACGTAGTAATTTGTCATTTATTTGCAAACACAAGTAACACTAGATTATACACAGCACCATAACGGATCGCAACCTCGAAATAACTGCAGCCAGCTACAACGTACAACTCTGTTCATACGCACATCAGTTTAAGTTGCCATACAGAGAAATCGAATTGTCAATTCAAATCCCATAGTAGTGGGAATATTAATAGTTGAGGAGATTAGAGTTCAAAGATATGATTCAAGAAGTATAACCCAGTAGGGTAAATTTAGAACGAGGAGAGACGGTCTTTAGGAATTCAGATTAGAACTTGAAAGACAAAGAACGAGTGAATCTGCGCCACTGCAAACGACTTTGAGCAATGTTATCCAAAAGTTTGTTATCGGTTTCTATTGTCTCACAGACCCAACCAGATAATCTGAACCTACTGACATGGCTAAGTCCAGTCGTTCGTGCCTTAGCTTTCTTCCAGCCTACCCCTACATCAAGCAACATCGCTCGTCAAAGTAGCCAGTAGTTAGGCATGCATAACACGTCCCAACCGCCGCAAATGACGAAGATTCACTATTCCTTTCATTGATTTGCCATTCTTACCTAGTACTCTTCCTAACCTCGGCAACGTATACTCAGTGGTCACAGAATGTATGAGCAATGTTTCGAAGGTACTTACTCTGTAGTTTTAATAGTCTTTTACATCCGTTTAGCAGAAAGGAGCGAACTGCTGCGCAGTACACTTGTCCCTTAGTCAACAAACGGATATCTCTCCTAGGCCATAAGCGACGCAGGTTGGCAAAAGACAATCGAGCCTTCTGTATCCGTGCTGAGACTGCGTCATATACCATGCCATGAGCACCGATGAGACTCCCGATATAAGTGAAGCTGCCAACACGCTCAACTACTTCATTCTGTATCACTAGTTCAGATGTAGATGTAAGCTAATCATGAAGTGACGTTCTGCATTTGGAAGAAAAGAATCGCATCCCGAACATGGTTGCATTGTTCTTTAGGGGATCGGAAGCCTACATTTCGTTAGAGTCTTCACCAAATAGAACTACTACAAATTCAGAATAACAGTCAAGGGCCGGCGGTTCTGTACTTTTTCTCACTTACTTTGATAGTATTCCGATGACAGTCCATATCTAGCATATATAGCAGGATGTTTAGCTTATGCAGTAGTTTCTATAAACGATTATAACGAGAATCAGGTTGAGTACTTTAATAAATGAGTAACACTGGAAAAGTAGACGATCTCGCCTTCTTGCTAATGATTTTCACATACCGTATGAGCCCATTGACTCGATTGTCGAGAATTGGTCTAGCAATCACAATCGCGTCGATGCATATCAACGCACATGCTGTGTTCATCTTTTCGTAGCGACAGTTCTACTTAGCCACCGTGAGCCATTGCAAATTGTAAGTTTTATCAGTGTAGACTAGGTAGTAGACTATTATGCAGATGGCCTTTATGCACATTTTAGTCGGCAAAAGCAGTGTGCAGTTAAGCATCGATTCACGGTAAAAGCAATTATGCAATCAAAGTTGATAAACAGTCTTAACATTACTAAGTGAAAACTACAGATATATTACCACGGGTGAACTTTGCGCCTGAACCTGACGGGTTCATCCACGTACGTTAGTTCTGCCGAACGCACAGTATTGAACCTTTAATAACCTCACTCCAAATAACTCTGTTTGCCATTGTGGCAGCATTATTGCTCCAGTTAAGCGTTTAGATCAGTTAGGTTTTCATGAGAGAAAGATTGGAATTCGAAAAAGATAAATTTTATTTTTAGGAAAGGCTTAAAGTGTGTACAAATACGTCACTTCTGCACGAATCATCCTAGTTTTTGGACAGCCTTGTTAACCTATACTTCTCGAGTCTTTATTCACACATCTTTCGATTTTATCAATTATTATTTTATGACTATGGTTTTTTCTACTTGAGAACGTATGTGCTATGCTTACTTTGCACACCACATGTCTGGCCTGTTTTTGCCGAACATAGAGGTGCTTCATTTCATTGAGTTGGTTTACTCACCACTTCTGCTTCGCTTCAGTTTTTTATTTCTCATTATTAGATATAACTGCCTTCGCGAATGTATTAAATGTATCCATATTTGGCTTCTAATCACCGTCATAATGCAAACGGGATTGGCTCAAGTATAATAAATGGAAATTAAAATTTCGTCTGCACAATTAAATGTTCCTAAAAGTCGGAATCAGGCCTCTGGCCAGAAAATGTTGCGTCTTATGTAATGTTATCTCAAGTCACTCCCAGATCCTGGAGAAAAGCAAATTTTGTAATGACTGATGTTGTCAAAGTAGAGGATTAAGCTAAGATAATGCCATGTTCGTCATTTTGAAAGTAAATTGGGTTTATTCCTAAAATAATTATTCATGCAGGCGTCAGTTGTGAGTATTTCTCATGGGACTCACCGTCAACGACTTACCACATTTCGCGTTTAAGATAGACGTAGATTACTAAATATGACGTGTCGGTATTAAAGGATTTTTAAGTACGTGACATGTAAGAAAGGATTCCGAACCCACTTTGACAGGAAATTCACTGAATAAAACTAAAACTTACCATTCTTTTGATGCTTCACGGAAATTTTTTTATGTACCTGCAATAGATCACAAGCGAGTAAGCTGTGCTAGACAAGCTGTTAGTTATTTTATAACTAATTGTAGTCATGCCATAACTAACCAATCAGATTGGTTAAGCGCTCACCATGTTACCTAGTCTGACCGGTCTGTAAACTTTCTTTGTTGTGAATGACTTATCGATTAAATTATGTCATTATTTTTATTCATATTCTAAAGACACGCTATACTGGTCGGTACGTTTGCTCATATTACTTGATAATTGTAATTTTTCTTATTTATTGTACTAATTTAATCGTTTTTTTGTTTAGAAACAGTTAAAGTTTAAAACCAAGCTTTCTTGTTCTGACTAAAGCTTTACCATTGATTCTGTCAGTGGCAGTATTGCCTTTACTGTTTTAGAATTACATCTGTAGGAAAAATTAAATCCTACACAGTTTCGGCCAGTAGCTCATCAGAAATTCATATACTGAGTACCTTCATATGTCTACGGAGGATCATAAGGCTGATCAGATTCCTGATTTGTCTACACACTACTCAGAAACTCATAGTCTGGAAGAAATAGCTTCCGAATGGATCCTTTGTTAGAATTAGAATTAGCTAAAGTACGTTTACCTCATATAGAAAAGGAAATTGAGTTAGAAAGGTTACGGCAAAGAGAAAGAGAATATTGTAACCAAATGCAGGATGAAAAGGTTATGACGTACGAATCTACATCCGTTTCACGTACAGTTGATAAAAACGCAGCAAGGGACTGGGTAGGAATGTTATCTAAAGCTTTAGACCTACTCAAGCGAGAAATCATAAGGTTCGGTGGTAATCCTATGAACTACTGGAGTTTCATACGAAATTTCAAGGATTTTTTTGATGAAAGCGTCGGACCTCGATCTAAGTTAAACTACTTGATTCAATATTGTGATGGTGAATCAAAGGCTACCATCGTTCATTGTACATTGCTTGATCCGGAAGAAGGTTATCGTAAAGCGTTAGAGCTTCTTGATTAAGCATTCGGTCAGAAGCACGTAGTTGCCTGTACATTTATCTGCAAGATGTTGAACATCCCTGCTATTAAGGAGACCGACCCAAATAGTTTAAGAAGGCTGGCTTATGAGATGTATATCTGTGACCTTACGCTCACACAAATGAACTACCTATCCGATTTTAATTCAACGAAAATCATCGAAAGCATGTTTTTAAAACTTCCACCATACCTACAGAGAGAATGGGTTAAAGTAGAGTGTCGAATTCTCAAGACGGATAGGGAGCCTTTATTTAACGACCTCTGTGAATTTGTAAAAGAACAGTCAGATATAGCTAATACTAGGTACGGCCTACTTGTCAACCGCAGCGATAATGTCGACAAAAGAGATTTTGGTGTTTTGAAAGGGAAGGCTGTCGCAATTTACAACATAGCAACGGTAGCACATGCAAGCATTAATGATGGCAATACCTCCTTACATAGTTCGCCTTGTCCAGATTGCTCACACAATCATCCCTTAGATCAATGCCAGAAGTTTAAAGACAAAAATGTTAAAGAAAGGAAAGAATTCGTCTTTAAGCATAAGTTATGTAATGTTTGTCTGAAAGAGAACCATATAGCAAAAATTGTCGATGGCCAAGGTCGTGTGTTGTTGAAGGATGTGGCTGAAGACACCATACTCTGTTACATGAGAAGCGGATAGAACGAAGAGATACTATTAGTGATGCCTACATTAATTCTCAGATTTGCACAGAGGAAGACGTTAAGTGCATACAGATGCCGGTGGCATTTGCATTAGTTCAAGTATGGATAAAAAAGCGGTGAGAGAATTATTCAGACGTGCGCCTTTCTAGATAGTGGATCAGACACCTCTCTCATAGTTGAAGATCTAGCTGATAAGTTAGGCCTCGAAGGAAAGCCGAGAACGGTATCTCTAAAGACCATTAGTAACGAATCGTCATTGATATCGAGAGAGGTAGATGTAGAGTTGCACTCGATAGACTTCTCATCATCCGTTATATCCAGAAAGTATTGACATTCAGAAAACTACCGGCAGTTCACATAACTGTGCCAGCGGCGCGTCAAACGGCATCCTGGTCCCATTTAAAGGACGTAAGTCTTCCGAGAGTAGAAGATGAGAATGTCGAACTGTTGATCGGGTGTACTGTACCGAGAGTACACAAGACGAAGGAGATGAGAACTGGAAAGACAAATGAACCGTCTTCTGTGAAGACTTTATTAGGTTGGACACTGTTCGGTCCTAACGGGGAATTCAGTGATAACAACCGTGTACGTAATCACCTCTTGGCTAAGGATGAACTAGAAGATAAGTTTGAGCAGTTGTACTCAACTGAATTCAAAGATCCATTTAGTCACACACCATCTGTGTCTGTGGAAGATCGTATTGCATTCAACGCTATATCAAGCACATTGCAGAAGTTAAATGGACACTACTAAATAGCTCTGCCTTGGAGGCACGTACACAAGTTACCTAATAATAAAAAATTAACAGAACATAGACTCAGCTGTTTAAGAGGTAGACTTGTTAGGGATGCGAAGCTGTTCCAAGGCTATGTGAACGCTAAGACACGATATATAGAAAGAGATTATGCCGAGAAGAAATCAAATTTGTTTGTTATGGAAAGTAACAATGAACGTGATGAAATTGAGATAAACCTGAATGGAACAAACCTCCCTCAGACTAAATCGATAGATCAGGATTTTTCTAGTTCTCTTTCTAATCATCCTGTTTCTCTCACAGAGGCTTCTGTTGCATCACTCGAAGCATCAAAAGAATTAACTAAGTCGCCTACCGTTCTCTTGAGTCCTGCTATAGCTAAGAAAGACATTCCGTCTGATTATGTTTTCGGATCAAATATTTCGTCACGCGTTGTGAATGCTGATGTGGTGAAAGATGCTTTGGTCGATTTATGAACATCATCATCTACAAGTCATGATTCAGCTTCATGTCCTTTTACTACATTGGCTAAAGTAGTTACAGCTTCTCAGATAGACTGTATGGATTTGAAAAGTCTAAAAGATTCTGCTAAGAAAGTAGTTGAAGATAAGCGGAAAGAAACGTTAGCTTTAGTGGAAGTCAACCTAGTTGCTGGTGAAAGAGAAATGCCAGTTATTTGACAGCACTGCCGAGCTCATAATTCCGATGCTAATAAACAGAAGTGGAATAATTTTGGACCTTTTCATTTCCAGTTAAATGATATACATAACAACAGTGCTGAAGAGAATAACGAAACTCCCTGCAGGTCACGGATAGTAGTACGTTTAGTGTATAAAGGCAGACAGTTGATTAATACTCTCATTTGGTTACAGATGCCTGCTGCTCTAGTTGACTCACGAACTTTGAGAATGGGTGCAATTAATGAGGTGGGTAGTTATGTAATGGTTGCGTGGCGCAACGACTTCGAATATCTTACTGAGGTTCTAGCCCATCGTCAGCGACATGGTGCAAGATCAGACTATCGCCTACGTTATATTTGGGATCGCGTTGTAGAATGGACACCCGTCAACAAGTTACGAAAAGCAACTCAGTATGTCTTAAAATTCTGTAAAGAGCAAGGTACACTATCCACAAATAAAATCCCTAGTAAATTTGATCTGCAGTATTCATGTAGTAGTAGGAATGATTCTGCATCGGGAACATCTCGAACTAAAAGAATAAGGATAAATGTGTCGGAAAGCAAGTCATTAGACCTCACTTCGGGTCCTGAAACACATCGCTATCGGTCACATCCTACTCGTGTAAGTAAAAGTGGTTTCTCTGTCTTAGAAGACAAGAAGACTCTTCTTCCAACATTATTTGATGGAATCATCGAACAGAATAGGATAGTTTGTGACAAGGGTGTTTTCCAGTTTCACGAAGCCTGTCAAAGACGTGAATTGAAGAGAAAAGCTATCGACGAGAACGACACATGTCCATATGGATTCGATAGTTCTGTATCTGTTTTGAGTCAAACATCCACCACTATGTCAAACCATCAGAACAGGCGTGGTCTTAATTCACAACATAATTCTATAAGAACCGAAAATTATACAGCGGAAGCTACAGTAGCGTACACACCGGTATCGTAGATTTCATCTTGCCAGAAAAGTAATGAAATAAAAGAGGGAAACATTACCCCATGCAGATCCAACGAAATGAGTAAACGAACGCTGGTGGTAGAGCAGAATACCCAAGCGGACGAATCATTTTTCAGAGTTCATGAGTTTCCCAAAAACCTAACCAGAAGGAATATTTTGTCATTTATAACACTAATCTTTGATCCCGGAGGCGGTATATGGAAACAAGAAAAATAATTTAGAATGATACTATGTGATTGACACCAAAAAAAGCTTATCAAATATCATGTTTTAAGGGTTATATATGTCAAGTGATCAAAACAATATACAGCTAATTTATGTAACTATGAGTAATAATAATAATAATAATAATAATAATAATAATAATAATAATTTATTCTCAAATAACTAAGTTACAAGAGACACGCCAGTTTACAGGCTAGATCAAATTGTCACAAATGCTTTCACGATTACTGTAAAAGTTATAGCAGTTAAATTAAGTATAAGAGACAGTTTCTGATTGCATATTTACACCATATCACTGACAGAAACAGTATTATACAGCCACATTTTCAATATTAGAGTACAAATGAGGAAGGTGCACAATAGGTTCTATTGGCGATTGGCCGAGATCAATCGTGAATTTGTTGGGAAAGGTCATATGGAACGCGCTTGATACGAGATGTGATCCAGACAGTCATGTACGTTGGGTGCATGTTCCCTAGAGTTGCCAAGGATTTCCCACCGTGAATGGGGTTCTGAAAAGGAGAAGAGAGAGAGGAAAAGGCAGCAGTGTGGCAAGTGTATATATATAACCAAAGCACTACTTAACCTGTCATGTTAAAGTAGTGAATACAGTAGTAAGTCAAGATAACATTCATACTGACCACTTAAATTAAAGTAAATTATGGGAATATAAGAATATAACGCACAGATAAAGGAGTACAGCAAAAAGAAGGGAGAGTTGTGCAGTGTCAGGTGGATAGAAGAGAAGTCGAAGTAAGAAGCTGGATTTATGTACGTTGAAATCGAAATTCTAGTTAAAAGAGTAGAGTTTGTAAAAATAAATATTTGACGAATAAAATCTCGCACTGTCTAACTGTTTTTTTTCTTTATTATTGAATGCCAACCTCTAAGTCATACTGTAAGCGCTTGAGTAAGAATGTTGCAGGTGTCTCGACAGAATAGCGACCTCAGCATAGTTTTGGAAACATGAACAACAGAAGTAGCAAGCGTATAAGAGCAACCTCAGTGTTACTGATTAGTCGTCTCATCAATCTAAAGAGCCGAAAGCAAACAAAATGTTCTGCCCCACAAACATGGGTTGTTTGAAGTTATTGCCCATACCATCAATGTTTGCTGGTCAGTAACTCCACCCTCCCTCCTTTTGTGTTGTTAGGCTCATGTTAAATGTTTAAAAGAAGCTATTGAGTTCTACTTGGTGTTCTATGTCTCGCATCCTGTTGAGAAACACTATTTCTGCAAGTTCCTTTCACAAACCCGTCTGGCTATTACAACTTATGAACTATTGGTTAGGCATCAATGCTATACAGTTAACAGTTATGGAGAAATAGTAAGAATTTTCAAACAAGATATAAGCATTTTGAATGTAGTGGGGAAGATGTACTTAACTAGCTAAGCAGGAGATATAAAGAGTATCGCGGTTAAAAGCAGAACAATAGATAACACTAAGGGGCCAAGGTAAGTCAATAGCGTGTAAGTGAGAACAGTATAATTGATAATAGGCATTGTGGAACTCACACAGTTGTAAGTGTTGATAAGGTTGCGCCCAGGAGAGTAGAGTGCATTCTAATCAACCAGTTTACAGTTAAACAATGTCGATCGACCCAGTGAATAGAGTAACCTGTCTATTTCAAATAAAAACTAAAGAGATTTATATTCAACTAGAAAAATTTGTGCAACTTGGGAGTGTAAAAATAACTAAATAAGACGCAGCACTGAGTTCATTGTGTTTAAAGTGTATGCAGAGCTATTATTATGAAAGCAGGGTGCGAGTGAGTTCACGAGCGCAGAAGAGTCAGTGCAACTGAGAGCATCATTAAGAAGTTGAACAAACTCATGTAACCCACTTGCCATGCGTATTTTAGAGGGAAGCCTATTCCATATAAGTGCATACTTAGAGAGGAAGAAGTTTTCTCGAGTTTTGGATCTATACTTCTCAAGTTTGACCGTAGATACTTTATCTCGAAGGTTATGTGTACAAGGGCCATGGATAAGGACTAAACTGCAGGAGGAATATGTGAGCTTGTGCAGGAGTTTAAAGTAAAGGATCAGATTGGACTTAAGCTTTCTTTTCCATAATGGATCGAGCCCGAGTTCAATACATCGGGTTGGATAGTCAATGGGTGAGCTATGATTTAGGACTTTACGAGTAAATTTCCTTTGTATTCCTTCAAGTTTCAACATATCAGACAGGCGTACGTTAGAAAATAAGAAAGAGCAGTATTCAGCAATAGGTCTTACGCATGTTTTATAGAGCATTGTTCTGGATTCTCTATGAAGGAAGTTACGAAAGATGAAACCAAGCATTCTTCTCATTCGAGAAACTTTATTGGAGATATGTTCGGAGAAGTTAAGGTTGTGCGAATAATGCACTCCAAGATCAGTTTCGGATGTGAGTTTGGGCAATACATTCCTGTTAAGAATGAGATCTAATTTGGGAGCAGCGTCTCCGAAACACATCCAGCCACACTTCTCAGTATTAAGTTCAAGGTTCCATTGCTTACACCAGACATCTACAGTATTGAGTTCGTGCTGGATTGTGTGCAACAAGTTTCCTAAGTCAGATTTGCTAGTTTGATAAATCACTTTTAGGTCATCCGCATAGAGGTAGGTTTTACCAGTGTTGAAACAACTGCATATGCTGTTGATGTAGATTATGAAAAGTAGTGGACCCAAAACACTGCCCTGCACAACACCACTGGTAATTGGTCGAGGTGTAGATGTATGTGAGTTGATTTTGGTAACCTGATATCTATCTGTGAGGAACGACCTAATCCATTGCAACAGGTGGCCACTAATACCGACGGACTGAAGTCTGTTGATTAAAAGACTGTGAGGTACCTTATCGAAAGCCTTTTTGATATCAAAATACAACACGATTACTAGTTGCTTTTGATCGCGTATGCTGGTAATCAAGATTCTTCAGTTTAATTTGAAACTCTGGAAGAGTAAAAGTTAAATTTATGCAGGATAAAAATGGGGAGAGATTAAACGATTTCATGTGTCATGGGGTCAAACAAAACTGTAGTAACCAGTTTTCTAGTATTTGGTCAGAATATGGCGGTAACGTACCAGAGTTGATTCGATTGAAATAAACTACGGTGTTCTGTATAGTATTTGAAGCGTTTTGGAGGGATTCCTATAAAAATATACCAAAATATACTGTTCACTCTGATCGCTTTTAACCAAACATTGGAATGTAATCACATTGAAGTTTCAACATACCTCTACTGGTACAACTGGACTTCCGAGTTAAGGATTTCTCTAGCATAAAATGGTTAACTAGGTAGCAATAAAATAGTAAGTAAATAAGTGTTCAGTTCCTGATAATCAACTAAAAATACCAGAAAAGATCTTACGAAACCTCTACCTACAAGGAATCAGGGAATATTGAAAGTGGGACGATTATTCTGTCTGCAGTCTGGAATATATATCCAAAAACATTCTATATCGGAATTTCGATTTCGAGGCACAGGCAGTTTGCTGAGATTAACCTAATAAATTTAAAGAATTACTAAGGATGATAGGATGCTATGAAAAATTAGCTGACTGTAAGACCATCCGGCAGACATCGTGACATGAGGCACATATGGTACAAAAATTATCATTTAAAAGAAATCAGTAAAAATTCATTAGGAAACCGACATGTTATGTGAACTATAAAAAGACAAGACGATAAAATTAAAATCCAGAAGACCACAAACGAAGAAAATCTGAAATTATCAAAACGGATATAAAATTATAAACGTAACCAACATGAATCGAAACGCTACATGACGGTGCCGGCCTTAAGTCTGTTAAAAGCACTAGTAAAATATTGCGTTTTCTGGCTCTTGGTGCGTAGCCCGCAGGTTACGCAAAGTCCAGAATAAAGTTTCCTGTCCCATTCTCTTTCAGTTTAGTAGTATAATGGAGGCCGATGACCTCATTAAAAGCCATTCTTAAGCACATTCTGAAATCCAAGAAGATTAGAATTGTTTGTAACAGGACCACAATTCGAGGCTCAATAAATAAAGCATTACAAAGTAATTAACCCAACTGACACACTAGTAGCAGCTACAGTCACGATCAATACATCAGTTTCACGATACCTTCTCCTTCCCCTCCCGAAACTGCAAACAGATCCAGTGAGAAAAAATGTTCGAAGAATTGTCCTGTAGATTAACGAGTTGTGACCACTTTACTTCACTCCAAACGTTCAACTACTTGTAATAAACCAGAACTACTCTAGCGTTACTGGAAACAGCCCAGCAACCCAGCTTAGTAGAAATCCTCCCAAAAGATATGCTACACACTCTCATCGTCTGCCTACAGTGTTCGAGCAACTTAGTAAGCAGCAAAATCCTGACGATTACTTCGAAAGCAATAAAAGTAATCAGAAGAGGTTCCAAGAGTCAGACCACACACATCACGTGTGGTGTTCGATCATAATATTCCTCAATCAATTCTTCCGTTTATCCTTCTTTTTTCTCACATCTGGGCATTACCTAACATCGTTTTTGCTGACGAGCAGTACACGAATCATAGGAAAGCTTTCAGATAAACTCTTTGGCAATCTTCATTTTTTCTTTAATTATGCCCATATGTAGCATGATCATCTCGTCTCCCTCTTGTCGATAATTTTATGGTCTTGATACTCATAAGCTGTAATTCACATAGTACAGTACAGGACTACTTAAACTGACTGATTGGGTACATGTATAGCTGGTCATTAGTAGTAGTAGCGCAAACCAGTAACTTTGATTATTCACAGAACTATCTAATTAGGCTAATTGTGTTACATGGAGCGGTAGATAATAAGCATCTTAAAGTAGTAATCATCAAAGATCTTAGAATCCCGAGTAACATTAAAGCTGTTGCTCTCAGATGTTTGACGTACTTAAATCGTGCGCTCACGCCGATGTGCTTTACCACACTAATTCCAGAAATAATTCATATTAGTTGCAAAGGAATAGTAGCGACAAACATCATCAACTTCTACTTGTACATTCAAAATGATATTGAATTTCCAACTTATTATGAGTTGCAAAAATTATTGGAGGACGAGAGTTTTCTTATTCTTACTACTAGGAATTTAAGGAGTTGCGGAGCTATCAAACAATACTGAACACCAGGAACCGTACCGAAAGCACGAGAAACGAACACAAATAAATCAACTGATTCATACTAGTTTGTTAAAGGGATATTGGATATTGAAAAGCATTCGACATTTGTTGTCAGTCCGCGTGTTACGACGGAACCGGTACAACATCAGGATGTCTGCCTCCTCTATACCTCCTCATCTTCGTAGACGACTAATCTCACATGGACAACGAGTTTGTGAGCTTTACAAAGCAGCGCTGTATGATCTGAAGGCGAAATATAGTGATGTGTAATTATGTGATTCTTCTGACCTGGGGTTTGGTAGTTTGAAGTATCGGTATCATGCTGTCTTGTTGCGAGCGCGTTTTGATGAAAACAAAGACATTAAGGACGAAATTTTGGCCAGAAAGATGGTTGAGGACGGATGGGCTGAACTAAAACAAATTCAAGCGGCATACAAATTTGCATGTAATTACTCACATACTTTCGCTATATTAACCTAGATCCGGATTCACCAGGAGGCGCTGCTTATGAAAGAGATATTCCGTTTGAGGACATTGTGAGTGCTCCATCCTGTTTTTAGTACAACAGTAATCACTAAAGTTGAAATCCAGTATTACATGTTGCTTTTTTTACCCAACTGACCTAAGATGAGGAAACTTTAGGTGTGTAAATTCAGGCAAGGTCCTGGAAAATTTTCGCCCTCTTTTTCTATGCTAAGGAAATGAGACGTTTCGCCGGAATGTCCTACATGAGGTGAAAGGTCTCCTGCTCACCCTAATGGTCGATCAATTGTCTTTTTCCGCGTAAACTCACATCAGATTGTTCGAATTTCGCATAAATTAGCGCGAAATTATCTGGCTTTCACCCACTTCAGTTGCTTGTCAAATATCTTTGAGTTCTGCCTTTTTTCCCCATTGGTTTTTAATACAGTACCCATTATGTCTGTCTGTGTACAGTTATAAGTGAAAGTCTTCTAATACCATTCCTCCTAAACCTTTATTAATCCCTCTTCAGTAAGAATAAGTTAAAGCCAAGGATCATATTTGTAGGTCACTTTATCTGTCTTGTCAAAGAAGCAACGCGACTTATGAAAAACCCTAGAGTTAACAGTAACCTAGCGAAAAAGCCTCAAACATGGATAAAGGACCAGAAAGTCAAGACAGTGCTAAACGTTTTGTGTACTGCCTGACCAAGTAAGTCTAGGTTTGTTTGTGCGACCCGCCTTGATTTGTTTTTTATCACTTCATTTGTTAAGCTAGTCTGTCTGGTATCCTGCATTTGTGTAAGGAAGTGACTTAGTGAGTAGGATGTTTTAATTTCAGCTACTAGTTCCCAGATCCGGGCCCTCGCACTTAGATAGTAGTCCATACCTAAAAACCCAATGAGTAGGGTGATTTAATTTCGTTTGTTAGAGCTGTATTTCTACTAACCCGTTACCAACCGGTCTATTTGCGTTCAGCTCGCACGCATCACATACCTGTTATTATTGTGGAAATTAGGGCAGCTTTCTTTTAAACTGCCTAATATGCAAACGGCAATTGATGCTCACGGGAACCTATTTGTAAAATAAGTGATGGTTATACTAGGACTGTGAAATTCGGATTTAGACCAATAGGAAAAATGCCTCGAATAAGGATGTTGAAGTTATCGCCAAAACGCGTGAGAAGAACACTATTATTCCGAATCAGGGCAAAGTTAAGAAGTTAGATCAATGTCATTGTAGTAGACTGCGAGTTGTGTTACACATGGTCTTCATTGTACTTTTTAATCTTCGGGATCTCTTCTTAGGGTGTTCTCATGTCGTCTCTCTGCTGATATTTGATGGACTGATTAGATTCCGTGGTTTGGTCACCCTTATTTATTCTATAACCTGATCATTAGTCAATGTATCTTATTGATTGGCCGTTCGTACCTAACGTTTTGTTACCTACGATGCTTTAAGTTCGTATTCTATATTTATTTCACCTTCAATAATCACTTCAGATAACACGACTAATTACATAAACGCGGAGTTTTCGAGGTAAACTTTTTTCCGTCATCCAGTATAATATCTCCTTAATGATCTTGGTTGCTGAACAACAAAAGTGACTTGCCTGCACTCCGAGTTTAGTGAGTAACTGAACAATTACCACTAATTGTTGTCGTTGATAATTGTGTCTGTTCATACCCGACCGCAGCTGCTACCTTGAC
>CALYCR020000305.1:0-14464 GCA_944470395.2 Schistosoma turkestanicum
TAATAATTAGAAGTATATGTATCAAGAATTGAGATATGCACAAACGAATGTATTGTATTTAGAATTCGAAATCAAGTATTCAACAACAACAAGAAGTTACTAGTTCATTCAAACACCACAATTACTCTGTAAATATATATTGATTTACAACGGTATAAGAATTGATCAGAATAAAGCTTTACTTTTAATGTCATAAAATAGAACATTTTATTATAGACAGAGAATTGAATAACTTTAACCTATTAATCATTGGCGGCAAAGTAAATTTTGTTAGCAGTGCAAAAATATTAAGATTTGTGACTATTTGACAGAATTTGTAATTCAAATTTTCGAAATACGTGAAGACGCAAGATATTCAAATGTTGTTCCTTTGATATGTTAAACACATTATGCCGTAAACATTCAGACTTAGGTGAATCCGCCGAGTATTAAGCATGATTAATATATTCAGTTTTATGTTTGATCACTAGTTTACATTTTTTAGACACCATACAGAAAATATTTATCTCTTCTATTTAATTATCAGCAAATGTAATTGTATTTGTAAAGAAATGCATGGATGTTTTCATGAATAGTTAGGCACGAAATTTTACGATCACGTTTATTGTCATTCTTGCTGTTAGGTGAAGCTCAACCTCTAGGTTCAGAATAACATTTTATTCAATTTTGTGGAGTAAATTGTGAAAGCAATGTAAATTTACAGAGATATTCTTTGACTGAATACCTATCATATGAAAAAAGCGAGAATAAACCGTTCAGTTATTTGTACTGGTACTTTGCTAGCTTAATGACCAGTGATTAATGAACAAATGATCAGTTAACTTATTCTTGTAAACTGAGTAAACCATAATTTTGAATATAATCAGTTTGATTGATTAATATATATTTGCAGCGAATAAACTGACTACAGAAAGAGATTGCTTAAGATTCTCTTTGATTATACGATTGCATTTCTTGGTACAATACTTGAAAGAGAAATTCATTATTTTTGTTTTTCGAACCATATTAAGAAAAAATAATCAGCAGTTAAAACAAACGGCAGTAAACATTATTTTTACAATATTTAGGCCAATTGTTTTGCTAAAGTTATCACTAAGAAGATAGGTTTGTGTTCAGAAAAGTTTTCTGACATACTGACATCTTCTGAAAGAACTGTTTCATTCTAGGTTGCTATTTTTAAGATGGGATGATACTCAGGATCATTAGATGAGGATATGATCTTTAAAAAATTGAACAGTGCGTTTCCAAATCCAGTCCACTTCACATATATCACGGCTGTTAACAAAAAATGTTGGTGGTAACATGTTTATTAACAGTTGGGCTAAACTCTACTCATTAAAAATTCCATATTCCTTGTGAAATTCAGCTACTGGTGAGAACATAATTATAATAATTAGCTGGATATTTTGCTTATATTAATTCAAGGTTTCTACCATCCAGCTAAATAACACTTATTCAATTTTGAATGTTATTCATAAAACTGAATGATAATGTGACGATCATTAAAGATTCCCATTGTGAAAATTAGAACAACACATATAAGCGAACAATATTGTTTTCGATTAAATCGTTATCAGGCTTTACTCTAATATACATGAATATTTCTATGAAAATGTCGAACCAATCAAGGCAATTTGAGTCAACAATCAAAATAAAATAGATTACGTCACTACACATAATGGGTAAAAATACAACTAGGAAGGCAGGGTTACTAATAGAAGCAATAAAAATAAAATACGATTACAAAAGTTTTGATCACTAATATAACATTGGATATAGTAGGTCAAACGTGGATAAATAGACTTAAAATAATCATTACAAACCATTAAAACCATTACGTAATAAGAAGTGTGTAAATAATTAGATAGTGAAGAACATAAAACGGGAAAAGGAAAAAAATTACAAACAAATACAGGACATGGAAATAATACTTATAATAACAAAATTAAAAATACAAAAAATTATTTAGAACATTGGTTAAGTTATATCCGGCCACGGAAGAGATAAGGATGTCACGAATTTCTTCTGAACACATAAATTGGGGTTGAATGTACAAATTCCTATGGCTTCTGCTATGTGTAGGAGACGGGATCGAACTGCTTTGGGAAATGATTGAGGTATACGATAGATCACCCGAAAAGATCTAGACTTATCTACAATATGACTACTATCAACCAGGTGTGCTAAGATCGAACCGCGTATTATTTTTGACCGACCCTTCTTAAACCATGCTGGAAGATGTTCGCTTATTCGTTGGTTAAGTTGTCTGGTAGTACGCCCGATATAGCTATCTCCACAAGAGCAGCTAACTCCGCCAGTAGAACCTTAGGGGCTACTGCCGGTCCCAAGCCCGGATAGAGGAGGAGGGTTGGACATGGGGTTGGCGACCCCATTCCGTCGAAATCTAACTTGCCAAAAAAACGCTAACCAGAAAAAATAATTCAAACCATTTTAACTCTGCTCTGGGAGTTGGAAGAAGAATTATGACGTCGCGTGATGAAAGCCGAGTTCCCTCGGAAGTCACGGGGCCGATGCCTCTTCTGACAACCAGAGGAAGACTATTTCAAGTTGCGGCAGAAATAAAAAGATAGAACCTCGAGGTGCTCGGCATAAGTGAAACGCATTGGACACAAGTGGGACAACTGAGACTAGCTTCAGGGGAACTGCTGTTATACTCTGATCATGAAGAGGAAAATGCTTCATATACAAAGTAGTTGCACTGGTGCTGCCCAAACATGCACAAAACGCACTGATAGGATGGAAATCACATGGACTCAGGATCATTAAAGCATCCTTCAAAACAAAGAAAGAGGACATTACAATGAACGTCATCCAATGTTATGCACCTACCAATGACTACAATGACGATGTTAAAGATCAATTCTACGAAAGGCTGCAGTCAATTGTCGACAGATGCTCTCCAAAGGATTTGACGATTCTTATGAGAGACCTGAATGCCAAGTTTGGCTTGGACAACACTGGATATGAAGACATCATGGGACGACATGGACTGGGAGAAAGGGACGGAAACGGTGACAGATTTGCAAACCTATGTGCCTTCAACAAACTGGTCATCGGTGGCACAATATTCCCGCACAAATGCATTCACAAAGCCACATGGATTTCACTGGACCACACTACTCAAAACCAAATTGACCATATCTGTATCAACAAAACGTTCAGAAGGACCATGGAGGATGTGAGAACCAAGAGAGGAGCTGATATAGAATCAGATCACCATTTGCTGGTCGCCAAAATGAAACTAAAGCTAAAGAAGCACTGGACAACGGGGCAGACAACATCACAGAAGTTTAATACGGTCTTTCTTCGGGATACCGTGAAACTCAACGAGTTCAAGATAGCCCTCACCAATAGGTTCCAGGCCTTTCGGGATCTACTCAATGGAGAGGACGCAATATTGGAGAAAAATTGGAAAGGGATTAAGGAGGCAATCACTTCAACATGTCAGAAGGTTCTGGGTCACAAGAAGCACCATCACAAGGAATGGATCTCTGTTGATACTCTTGCAAAAATTGAAGAAAGGAGGAACAAGAAGGCAGCAGTGAATGTCAGCCAAGCACGAGCAGAGAAAGTTACCGCACAAGCTGCACACACAGAAGCAATCAGGGAAGTGAAGAAGAGCATCAGAGCTGACAAACGAAAATATGTGGAAGATCTAGCAATGACGGCGGTAAAGGCTGCAGTAGACGGAAACTTGAGACAACTGTACGAAACAACAAAGAAGCTCGCTGGGAACTATCGTAAACCAGAACGACCAGTGAAAAGCAAGGAAGGGAAAATAATCAGCAACACTGAAGAACAGCGAAATAGGTGGGTAGAGCACTTTAAGGAACTCTTGAATCGACCAGCTCCACTGAACCCACCCAACATCGAAGCAGCATCCAAGGACCTCCCAATTAATATTGGCGCACCTACGATTGAGGAGATCAGTATGGCCATCAGACAAATCAAGAGCGGCAAAGCAGCAGGACCAGACAACATTCCAGCAGAGGCAATGAAAGCAGATGTAGAAGCAACTGCGAAAATATTTCACATTCTCTTCAAGAAGATTTGGGATGAGGAACAAGTACCATCAGATTGGAAAGAAGGATACCTCATCAAAATACCAAGGAAAAGCGATCTTAGCAAGTGTGAAAACTACACAGGCATCACTCTTCTTTCAATACCAGGCAAAGTCTTCAACAGGGTATTGTTAAACAGAATGAAGGACTTCGTAGACGCCCAACTTCGAGATAAACAGGCCGGATTTCGTAAGGATCATTGTGGAACAATCAATTGAATGGAACTCACCACTCTACATCAACTTCATCGACTACGAGAAAGCACTATGGAGGCTTCTTCGACACTACGGGGTGCCTGAGAAGATAGTCAACATCATACGGAATTCTTCTGATGGATTTAACTGCAAAATCGTGCACGGAAGTCAGCTGACGAACTCATTCAAGGTGAAAACCGGTGTCAGGCAAGGTTACTTACTCTAAACCTCTCTTTCATCTGGTGATCGACTGGATTATGAAGACGTCAACATCTGGAGGGAAGTATAGTATCCAATGGATGGCTAGGATGTAGCTGGACGATCTGGACTTCGCAGATGACCTGGCTATTCTATAGCACACGCAAAAACAAATGCAAGGGAAGACGACCAGTGTTGCAGCAGCCTCTGCAGCAGTAGGTTTCAACATACATAAGGGAAAAAGCAAAATTCTCAGATGCAACACAACATGCATCAACCAAATCACTCTTCCATTACTCTATGACGAAAAATTGTGTCTGATCGGCAGACATAACATCATGCTTAATAAGTACGTTTGTGTTTCTTGAATTTAGGATTTATGCAGTGAACATAGTTTAATAAGTGAAGAACTAACCACCTTTTGTCGGAACGTTTAAAAATAATGGTAAATGACAACGTGAAACTACAACAATGAATCCCTTTTGTAAATCTTGATAAAATAGTGAGAAGACTTAATTGATCTGAAAAATGTGGAACTAAATCAAATTTTCATCGTTTGATAATTGTTAGGTACAACTTTCTGCAACATTTATGAAGTACTAGTGTAATGTTCGATTTAACTTTAAGTTTCATACGATAGAGTAAATAAATACTTACAAAACGGATTTATTGGTATCAGAAGACAGCTATAAAACTATCATCTAATCAAGATTCTTTGTTTGATCATTGTCAAACCCACGGCTAATATATGAAGTTCCTTGAAAATTAGAAAAGATTTGATTCAAAGTTGCAGATAGAACTAATAAATAAACCTTACTTCTACTGGTGTTTGAAGAATATACAAATATTGAAATGAAATTAATCATATTTGTTCTATTACTATATCAATATTCGTATTTTGGTATAATTTCTATATGGCCAATCGCTTACTGTGACTGTGATATTAAAACCACTCAGAGATGTGAGCAAATAACACTATTTTCAAAGAGTTTGCATTAGGTTCTGCAATTTGTGATTCAGTTTTTAAGGATTAAAAAATGGTTAAGCGTAGGATAAAAAACATTTGGAAAAATAATTTATCAATCTAGAGTCATTAGTTAAGTTCATTGGACATTGCCAATATCTAAATAACTCGTGTGCAATGCACAGATGAATCAGTAGTCAACTGAAATAAAATTGCACAACCTGTATTTAGAACCAGCACAAACTAAATGAAGTTTGAGAAATAATTACATTATTAATCATCATAACAAATGATTTATTGAAGTTTGCGTAAAAGATAAAATAAAATGGGAGACATTATAAATATAGTGGTAAAAAAACTGTTGGTTAGTATCGATCAATGACTTTAGTGTCATCAATGATCGTAAAGGTATAAACATAATGGATATACGTTATGGAGAGCAATGTATCACTAGTTTCGTGACGGTCGGTATCCAACGTGTTCTTAGACTTTGTAATTTTACTAAGTAGCGCCTGACGGTTTTAAATGGGAAAGTGAACACGAAGTGCTGAATAAGTTTATTTTGGCACACCACAAATGTTTTTTTTGGAACCATGAATCGACCAATGTTAGACCACCATTAGAAACCTGGAAGCACTGGATGGCCGTCTCATCCTGGTATGGGACTCCTCAGCAGTGCGCATCCACGACTTCCGCACCCCACAGGATTCGAACTCAGGACCTTCGGTATTGTAGGCGAACCCCAAACCGTCGGACCACTGAGGCGGTGTCTAACGGTGTCAATGTCTAACTTGATCAATACACGGAGTTGCGCAACCTCATACGCAGTCTTCGGTAGTTACTGTCTACACCCGAACAGGTTGAACTTAACTAAACTTAAATGATAAATACAATTTAATAATAATAGGGATTATTCTCAAGCTATTACTAATTAAGAATGAAATGAACGCAATAATTAAGGTAATGTAGTAATTTTTAAGCATTTAATTCATATGATGAATTCGGATGGGGGTATTAAAAAAATGGAAATGATCAGAACCATGTGATGTATTAGTGCAATACATTTTGAACAAACTGTTCACACAAATGTTTATCAGTAATACTTGTATACGGAAGATAAAAGGTTAACTAAACAATTGCAAGATAAAATAAAACAAAGATTATAAAAAAAATATGAAATAACATTATGAAATTGGTCATGCTGGAAAATATAACAATATTACCAATGTACGTTTGAGATGAGAACAAACTGCTTAAATTTTCATTTGTCCAAGGCTTCAATAAACTTTAGTATATGCCCTTGAACACTTTTGTACAACACCGCTAAAGCCAAGTTAAGATCAGTCTTACAACCTGTTTCTACCATGTGTTTAGTAATGGAGAATGATAGGTCTTCATTGTCTACTTTGGTTGGGTCATTTGATCTTATTTATATTGTAACGATTTTGGTGCTCGTTACAGTCAAACGTGATGATGAAGGCGATAACCTGTTCCGGAGAAGAGGCTCGCATGGAAGCACGACGCAGATGTCAGGGCACAAAACGTGTTTTTGAGGTTGATGTTTTTGTTCCTAATTTAAATTTTCGTCTTGTGATCGCGAACCCTCTGTGATCCGCATTTCATGCCATTCCACATTGAAAGGACTTTCTTGCAATCTTTAAAGGGACACTGACGTTATTGGGTTGTAGTATCTTGTGTGTTGTTATGAGCAGCTTGTTAAGTGACGCTTGCATTATTTGTTATTTGTGTTCTTGATGGAGTTTATAGATTTTTCGAGTGGCATGACTGCATGCATCATGTCAATCAACCTTCACTCATATATATTTCATTGCAGTCGTTCATGTTTGGGGTATTTATCAGCTCTTAAGTGTCTCTTCACTTCCTTCATAGCAGCAAATAGTTGTTTGCAATTTTTGTTGACGCACCTATGCATGAGGTTATTTGGTCGTTTGTGTGCAATTTATAACACGTTTATGCTGTTTTGCAACACTTAGTAGCTAAATTTAGTAATGTGATTGTATCATGGAGCTGGTCAGTTATCATTTGTTTTCGATGATTTAAGCCTAGGATCATAAGTCTCGATGTGTTTAGAGCTGCTTCCAGTTTAGTCCAGTTCTCTTTCCTTAACACTCTAGATTAAAGTCAATGTGTTAAAAAAGAAATTATGGAAGAAACTATTTGATCTAAGAACTGTTCGAAATTGGACAGGAATCATTTTAACTTAAGCTATATTTTTAATGTTATTACTTTACCAGGTATACCAAATGAACTAACAACTGATTCTGAAATTCTTCTTTATGATATTTCACTAACTTAGCACAAAATAGTTCTGATAACCTTCTCCCTATTCAGATTTGGTCTTCCTTACTTTTCCTGTCTATTATCATGACTAAATTTATCACATAAAATTTGTATTTTCCTCTGATGTAGTTTGTTGGTTGTAGAGAATTGAGTTTGTTTCTTGATTACTTGTAGTAAAGGGGATTAGATCAGCGTATTCTCTATGTGTAATGTGCCAAGTTTCATCATTTTCATCTATAAGCGTTAATCCTGTGTTGGAATGATCTGCTGTTGAGGATAATATTTTTTGGAAGACAAGGTAATAGGGTGGTAGTCCCTCTTTGCTACTTCGTCTTACTCATCTGTGAATGGTAAAGTGTAAGTTACTGTTTTTATATATCCTATGTGTTTATCCAAGAATCGAATTAAACTTAGCTTTATATTAGTTAATGTTCTAATGCTGACGAACGTATCCAATAGTGGGTGTTTGGGTAACGTATCAAATGAAATTTAGAATTAGCATCTACTCCGAATTTTGGGCATTTTGAATACAATGTTTTGATTATGGTTATTGCTTGTACATTAGACATGTTTTTTCTAAAAGCAGTTTGTGACACTGGTAGATGGTTATCAGATTGCTGGGTTAACCGGTTGTATACCATGCCAGCATATAAATTCCCCATCGTATATGCCTCTGCATTTAGTGGGTTAGGTTTTGAGATCTTTGTTCTTGTAAACATTTAACAATTATACGTTTAAACATTTCTTTGGTTCAGAACTAGGGCCTAGTCATGTTTAATTCATAATATCTGGTAGTAGATTTTTGAAATTGTAGCTTCTAAGTTTGATTATTTCTGATGTTATTCCAGTTCTTCCACGCGTTTTATTGTTTTTCATTTTCTTAATACTTAAGTCACGTTCTTCGGGGGTGAAAAAAGATTCTATTCTTTGGACTTGAAGTTGTTTAGGCATGATTCCCATGGATAGTTGAGGATTTCTTGATAGCGCCTTAATGTGACCTGTCCACATTTTTTTATTGAGTGCTTATTATTGATAGAATGTACGTTAGCATTTTATTCGTTATGTTCAATTCAGTTTTTTCAGGACTGAATTCATTTATTGCATCCCATGTAAGACAAAATATTCTCTGACCTACTTATCTTCTTGTTGAATATTTTGATAGCCTGTGTGTATTCCTTCTTATTTTGATCAACAGCACTGTGTGATCCGTTAAGCTTTAGTTTCCGATGTTTGATTTCATAAGTTTATTGTTTAGTTATTCTTAACAGCCATCTCTTTGTTGCGGATTTATATTGGTCGTTTCATTAGGAGCTTGCAGCATGGCTGTATCAAAACGATCAAGCTCAGGTATCATGAAGTGACCAGAATCAACTTACAATGACCGGCTAGTGTGGATCAAAATGTCTGTTTATCTCTAACATTCTTCCGATGGGAACAAATATATTAGCCAGAAACCGCGCAAAGATTTTAGATGTATTTCTTCCAGTTATATATAACATGACTAAACTTATATTAATAAATACTTTTAATTATCTTTCGCTCCACTATTAAATGAATGGCGTGTGTGTCGTTCTTAATTTAAGTATATATTATCCTTTTAGATCTAACTTTGTTTACGGATAAGCTGTAACTTTGAGCAATGAAAATGTAAAATGAACATAGTATCAGTTTACCAGTTTGAAAGTTACATCAACTATACATTTTGCAAACATTGAAAATTGACATTGAACTTTGAATTGTACAGAAATAATGTTGATTACTTTATTTGAGTTTTTTTTTCATTATTATTAATTTAAGTTTAAGATATTAATGTCTGTTATAAAGGAAAAATGTAATAGTATGATTTATTTGTAATCCTCGATTGATTGTTTTACATTCATTGATATTGTGTACATTTACGAAAAACATTGTTTTTTTCTAAAGCTGAACGTCTTTGGTTCAAAACATTTACTTTCTGATATTACAACCAAATAATTTTACCAATATCCAAATACATTACGATCAACTGTAGTAGATAATATCAAATAGACATAAATGAAATATTCTTGTCCATTATTTTACATATTGAATCAATAAGGTCAAACAGATTGATAACTTATGTAAAAAGCATTGCATTAATATCTTAAGGTCATGTTATATCTTAAAAAGTAAGCTAAAATGGATTTCGTTTATTATTGTTTCAAATAACAAGAGATGGTAATATGTAAGACGGAAGAAAGAACTAAACAGCATGACAGAAAATGATAATATATTCACTGAATAATTAATCTTACGAACAAAATGATGTCAACACACCGGTGATTTATTAGATGTGACATTGTTTTTAGTAAAATGTTTTTATTGATAGAATCATGTTGGCCACCGTTTATTTCAAGCATAATGTTGACAGTAAAAGATGAAGAAATTTGCCGATTAGCTGGAATTCATATTCCATATTTTCTTCAAGTTGATAGTTTATCGTTTACCTAGGTGGTCCGGTAACTTGAACTGATGCACATATGTCCCAGGTTCTACAATGAGTAGTATCGATTATCGATAGTGTTTTACACTGGTAGAAAAATTGCACAAGTTCTCTCATTTGATTACAATACTTTTTAAGCCAGTTTTTTTCATAGTTCGTACTCTACTTTTGTTATTATTTTACTCAGTGAAGCTTGATTCACAATTCATTTTCTACCTGAATTATTACTAGCTTCTGTTTGTGTAATCATATACTTCAAACAATTTTCATGGTTACAATAATAAAACTTTCAAAAATATTATTTGAAAATAAGTTTCCAGGGTTATATTTGTTTCAGTCATATGAAATTTGTTAGGATTCGTACAGAATGACTAGTGATTGCTTGTACTTTATGTAAAAGCATGGTAATTTTTATTCTGACACCGGATATTTAAATTTTATAGATCTCAGCAGCTTTCGAAAACTTGACCAAAAATCAGTTATAATACTTTTAAGTAGCGTTTTAATTTCACTCTAGTACATAACAAATACAGAATTTATCTTATCTAGTATCACAGAAGCTCGTAATGAAACTCACTGGTTAGTAATTGAAATAGCACTATGTTATGTGATATAAAAATCAACTAAAGACTATGGCAATTGTGGACATGAGTCGTGAATATGAAAATATTACTCAATTACAAGCAAATTTACTAAATATATGCTAACTGTGTAGATATATTCATTTAGCAAGTGTAATTATTTTATTTGAGGTTCAAATCAGTAAAATGAATAATAAATTTATTGATTTTCTAAATTAAATGGTTTCTTTTTTAAAAATATTCCTACGTGAATTTATTCACATTCCAAAGATGTCTCCATAACTTTAATTATTTCGTTCATTTATTTCACTTAAATGTCATAAAGTTTGCTTTATTTGTTTACATCCAATTGTATCGATAGAAAGGGCATTAGTTTTTAAAATCCATTTATGATAAACTAATCAGCATAGTTAGAGAACAAAAAAGATTCACCCACTTATATATATATATGTATACATAAATATATGTATATAACGAATAGTATAATTATAATCATGTCAATGTTTAATAACATTTATTCATTATTGTACTATCTTATGATTCGGGTAGTTGGCTACATATTTTCCTACTTGCCGAAACAATAAACATTATTTGACATTTATTTTAACTTTTAATCTTCTAAATAACCTTCTGTTAACTAACTTCCTAATAAAAATAAAGCAAAAAAATTACAAAATACTGTTAAGTATATTTAGAAAAAAAAAACAAAAGATGTTTTTTCATTCAAAGGCTGCTTATTCTACACTTACTTCATGTATGGAACTATATATATATATATATATATATATATATATATATATATATACTTATTCCTCTCTATAACACGCACACATATAACAAAAAAAGGAGAATAGTTATTGATAAACAAATAAGTGAACAAACAAGCATTAAATCTGATCATAGATGATGTCGTTAGGGTATAGATTAACCAATTTATTTAATAAGAAATCATTAATCAATTGGACCTAGTTATTGGAGATGATAGATCAGTGAATTGTATTTATTTGACTAGATATAATGTTTTAAAAAAAAGAAAAAACGTATAATAGAATTATTGATTGTCATAATCAAACATACAATATTAATATGTTCATGATAATTTTCAAATAGGTTTTACACATATATAACTCTTTCAGTGGTTAGTGAAGTTTAGTATTAAGTTATTTAATTGGTTATAATATTATAGTATTAATAAATATGATGATAGTAATGATAATAGTAATATTATTTCTAATAATATAAGCTAAATAATAAACAGTAATATAAAAATGTTATGATTACAAAGATCAGTGAACATTGATTTGTTAATAATGTGATGATAGAAAATGTGTAATTTTTAAATGTTAACCATAAAATTTCAATGAATGCCAAAATAGGTAATTAACAAGCCTTATTAACAGAAATTAGACATCATTTTTTTGAAATAAAATTGACTTCTGACTAACATTAAATTGTGCGGAATTAAGTAATGTTTGTATTAAGCCATGATCATTGCTGTGTTGTGATGATCAGCATTTTTTTTTAAAATTTACATGATTTCGTTAAAAAACTGTGTGATGTGACAAATATTCCTATTGAAGACTTAACGACAGGGATTAATTTTATTGATAAAGCGTTCGAGTTATTGTACAGTTGACTGGAAACACAGATCGACTGATGCGATGAAGAATGTGACTCATTGAAGAGTCCACCTTTTGCAAGAGTTTCATTCTGAAAATGGTACGATTGCATGTATTTATAGATAGATATACAACCATGACTAATCGAATATTTCAGCAAACGTATAAATGTGTTATTCCTGTTTAGTGGTAGGACGGAAATTGAATTTAGAATTACATCAAAATTATACAGAGAAACATGAAGTCAGGTTGGGTAATATAAAAAGATAAATTTCGAAAATAAACTGTATTGGAGAGGAAAATGGGAACAAGAATAATCTTTTTGGGATAAGAGTTCAGCAGTATGACAGATAAAGAGGATGACTAGTAGATATTTTTCCAGGTTTCTAATGGTGGTCTAACATTGATCGATTCATGATTTCAAATGTGTAAAATAACTCTTAATCAGGTTAAATTATAATTTAGATAATTATAGTTTATAGGTTAAGTCCGTAGTAAAACAAGAGGTGCGATAAATTTCCTGTTTAAATATATCCCTAGTTTTTCTAAGCTTATAGATATTGATTCAGTATTTTGGTAGGTTTCTGTTTCCTTTGTAGAGAACTGGTTTTGATTGGATTGTCGGAAACGATGAGGTGTTCTATAATCACTTTTCAAGTGTAACTGCTGTTGGCTGCCGTTAATCAGAAGGGGGAGAGTTCTGGGCCTTTCACTAATAACATGTAAGTCAAACAACCGGTATGGCTTGATATAATGCAATTCGAAGACGTTTCGTTTGAAGTGGATGGAAAATTGTCTTCTTTTGGATTCTAGAAGATAGGTTAACCTTTTAGTTGTGCTGTAGTCTAAAACTTGTGTTAACATCCTTCATATATAAAACGATTCTTTAAACTGGTTATAGAATATTTTGCACATCTAATTAGTTGTTATTCTGAACCAATAAGACAAGAATATATATAGACTTAGAGATTTTGAAACTAATTACAAAATGAGTTATTGAATTGTGATTCACAATCAAAAAATACTTTTATATTTGTTTCAGAAGTGAACATTATACTAGTGTATCGAACAGAAATAGATGCTGGATCAACATTTTCTTCTAGAGAATAAAAAAAAATTTAGGATGAACTTTCATTAAATCCAATCAGGCTTATCATATAACCGTTACTTGTAAACGGATTAAGTTACGAAATTAAGACTAGATCACATAAAGTAGTATGAATTCGGAAAAAAATGACAAGTAACTCCGGAAAATTTTCTTTTATTCCGTACAGGTTGGTTGAGGGTAACTGTAAGATATTTTTTGGTTGTGAAGAGTATAATTACAAAACTTTAAGCTTAATTTCATTTTAGAACCAATAGTTTACTATTTTTTTCTGTTAATTTTAGATGATTAACTTTGCAACAAATCAGGATACTTTGGAAAATTTTCTTATGATTCATATTCAACAGATATAAGAAGTGTATTTCATTCCAAAGATGAAGGAGTTAAATTTGTCTCTGGAGAAGAAACATTATCACAACATCATATTTAAAGTTTGGTTATTTTCCTCCATTCCCGTTCTTATTCTCAATAGGTTGAATAAACAGTTTAATGTAGAACCAACGTGACTTTATTAACAGCATTCTCTATAAATGGTGTTTGATAATATTGGCTTTCGGGTTCCATGATTGATTTCAGTGTTTTCATAAAATTACGGTGAATTCAATGAACCAGAAGTAGTTTGAAAGTGAAGAATCATAAAAAAGCAAGGCATACTGGGTCAGAAACTTTTATTTGTTTTAAGACTTTGTTTGATATGTACGCATTAAGAGACTCAGAAAACTTGTATCTTCTCAGATACTGTTTTTGTAAATATGGCAGTAGTAATAATTAAAGTGGAGTACTATAAAGTTATCTTATTCATGGAAATTGTATCAACTGCCTGCAGTCTTATTTTCATTGAAAAATGACACTAGCTAATAAATAATGATGGACTGAAACGATAACGGCAATTACATATATGTTTTTTGTATGATCGTTTTAAAAGGTGGAAGTAGACATCAGAAGTTGTCTAAAACGGA
>CALYCR020000306.1:0-14393 GCA_944470395.2 Schistosoma turkestanicum
AAAAAAACATGCGTGACCATGAAAATAGAAATAATTCATTCTTTTCATTTTTTTTATGTAGGGACCGAAACATAAAATATGTTTTTATTTACCCATTTTCGGCATCTGCAACGTTGTAATTGAAGTATCGGAAAGAGAAGTGGAGATCTTTTTCATTTTTGGCCATTTTAAACAATATTATTATCGTTATTTTATGTTATTCTATCGTTTCATTTTTCTCTTTCGAAAATTTTTCCTGATTTGAATTTCGGTAGAATATTTCAAAACATTAAACTGAATGTTTTGGTTATTCGATGATTGCGATAGGTAAAAGGCATGAATACAAAAAAGTGTGAATGGTACAAAACGTAAACATTACTGTTGTAAGAATTGACAAGTTTTTTTGGTTACAGAGATAATTGTGTTGGTTGCCTCTGTTAGAAGAAAAAGAAGCACTATGATAAATGATTAAAAAAAATAATTTTCGGGGGATATGAATGCACAACAACGTTAAATCATTAAAAATAACGAACGATAATTCATAAATATGTAATCAGCACATTGGACAATTTAGTATTCAGTTATTTTCATTGATACGTAAAAAGCAAGATTATACGATACAAAACACAACATGTGCCAACCAAATCACTCTGGATGGAAATGCCCTAAAGGATTTTAACACCTACACAGACCTGGGCAGCATCATTCACGAGCAAGGTGGATCTGATGCAGATGTGAGAGCGTAGATCGGAAAAGCAACGGTTGCATTTCTACAATCGAAAAACATCTGGAACTCCAAACAAATATCAATCAAAACCAAAATCAGAATTCCCAATACAAATGTCAATACAGTTCTACTGTATGGAGCGGAAACTTGGAGAACTACCAAAGCCATCATCCAGAAGATACAAGTGTTTATTAACAGTTGTCTACACAAAATACTTCTGATTCGTTGGCCAGACACCATCAGCAACAACTTACTGCGGGAGAGAACAAACCGAATTCCAGTGTAGGAGGGGATTAGTAGGAAGCGGTGGAAGTGTATAAGACAATGCGAAAAGCACCCAACTGTATCACAAGACAAGCCCTTACCTGGAACCCTCAAGATAAAAGGAAAATAGGAAGGCCAAAGAACACATTACGCCGAGAAATATAGAAATACATGAGAGGAATGAACAAAAATTGAACAGAACTGGAAATGGAAGCACAGGACAGAGTTGGCTGGAGAAAACTGGTGGGTGGACTTCGCTCTATTGGGGGTAACAGGCGTAAGTGAAGTAGGTTAGTAAGTAACGTAAAAAAAATGAACAAGGTTCGCAAAACAGATGGTACCACAGTGACAGCTTTAATAACGGAAGACAATCTCTAGATAGAAGCATAATTTATTGCTGATTAGTAAAATAAGATTTTGTCTTCTTTTTTCTCCAGCAATAAAATAATAAAGTGCGTGACAGTTAATTAAATTGGCATAAAATCAACCTTAATAAAAAATTGTACTCGAATATACATGAAGGTGTATACATTCAGGTATTCAACCGTCCTAATTAATATTTATTTATAATTGATCGATCACTGAGTGATAATCAATGCAAAACTTGTCTGATTGGCGATCGAACTCCATCGATAAAAGTACAATCTGGTAATTGGTCTAAGTAAGTCAGCGTGAAGTGCACTATTTCGAGATGTAAGAACATTGAACGTAGTCGTGCTATTCGGCACTAGTCAGTAATTTATATTTGTAATCGTGATGGAACTGCTCTTCCTCTCTTAATTCTATCTTGGATCATCCAGCTCTCCAGTTTGAGACGTTACTACTGATCTATGTATGCCGGAATACCCTATGGGATTGAAATGATTTTGACAACAGATGGTAAGTACCGGTGAAATTTTTTCAACCAAGGGCTATAATTATTAAAAGTACCTATTTAAAACTAATTCTCTTGTTCCAGCTCATGTATCTGTAATACAGGAATAGTCTTGATTAATTATTTTCATAAAAAGTTAATGAATCTTAAATTAAAGAAGAAGAAGAAAGAATAAAACACTTTTAAATGAGTTTGTCTATTATCCGGTAGATTCATTGATAATTTCAAATGTTACGATTAAAGTGATATACATGGTTTCTCGGTTTAAAGCTACACTTTTTTTCTGAAAAGGCATTTAAGGTATGAAGAAATAAAATCGTCAGTAATTGGTTCCATTTCATTTGCATTTTCAATGATATTAGTTAATATTTATCAGCTGTGTATACGTTAAATTGCTTGATTGGTTTAACAACATATTAAAAACAATATGAAAGAAAAGATTTAGAGACAAAAGTTAAATCTCAGTTTATTCGAAAGCAAACAATCGATTAAATCTGATTTTTTCGATCAGTTGTGTCATCTTATCATCTTTGAATTTTGTAAAGAACTCATGCAAAAGTACGTTATTTTATCAGAAAAACAACATCCAGTTTTCTTATTTGTAGTTTTCGCCCTAATATTTGTTCATTTGCAGGACTTGCAGTGGCATACTTTTACGAGGATAACACAACTGCTGAAATGGAAACATTTATAATTGTACATAATTCTAACATTATATGTTATATTGTACTCCTTTTGTTTATTTGTAGAGACTATGTCTCGCGCGCCAAGAGTGTCTTTCCGATTTCGCTTATCTCCTTGGTGGTTGTTAGCCGCTTCTTTATTCCGATCGTGATATCATTTCGATATCACCAAGCCTTGGACAAACAGACTTCTTCTTTGCATTTTGATTTCTGGATCTACCGGGATTTAACTTGGTAATCTCGCCAAGAAGGTTGAATATCATCCCGCTATAGACTAATTCAGTTATACTGTCTCATGAGCATCCATCACTCACTCAGCCAGGTAGTATGATTCTATTCATGTACAAATAGGTAATCTAATAAACCGTTAAATAACATCCAAATTCACTCTATTACATGACTAAGTAATCCTTGAAACTCTCATAAATTTCTGAATATTATGAGTTTTTATGACTGCTTGTAAGTAGAATATTCTATGATACTATATGCAAATACAAACAATAAACCATTCACCGGAATGTTCTGAGCTATAACAGCATGTAACTGACATCTACCATATTTGAGCAAGCACTGAAGATGTTTTAATTTGTGAATATCAACTAAAAACATATATATTTCCTTCAAATAACAGTCAATAGTTAGTGGCTGTCAGTTGGGAAATTAATCATCTGCGTTCCACGTTATTTGGAATCCATCAGCAAGATGAACCTAAAATCTTGAAAAATCTTGAGTTTACTTTGACATTCGATTCGTATCACCGAGATCTACACTCTGAGAGGTCGTCATCAAACTTCTCCGGCTACGATTAGCCTCCTACAAAGTGAAATATTTGCATCGATTGATTGCTCGATAAAAAAAAAGAAACATATTTGTGGTGGTGATTCGTCCTCTGAGCTGGATGTTTTGGTTGTGGAACTTTCATCGTTCTTCTGAACGATAACATCATCATCAGCACAAACTTCAGATAGAAATGAAGTATTGCACGTTTGACCCGTAGCTTGTTCTGTTAACCTAGCTCTTCATTGGTCGCTGTTGACCTTCAACCTATCGTTGTCAGTTGATTGGTGGTCTGTATCTGACACTTGTTGGCAGGACATGCTGACAAAGACATTCGTAGAGAAAGTAGAGTTGTTCTCCAGTGGAAACTAGCCTTCTGGCGAAATTCTCGCATTTTCGAACAACAAGATGCGTGTCATAGTTATTTCCCCATTCTTTGAATTCAACTACCTTATTCCGCTTAACATTGAAGATTGATTACCGACAAAAAAAAAATCTCTTTTGTGTCAACTGTTTCGCCATAATTTTATTATTATTACTGTATGCATATATGTGTCTGTAAGCGTCAAAAAAACTTGAATCAATTAATTTAAGCTTGTCATTTACATACTTATTTTAATGTACATTTTTTAAAGAAAGAGAATGAAAGCTTTCATCTTTCACATATGTTTCTTTTTTTTTTAAATTTATATATAAATCTAGTCAAGTTCAATATATATTAAGTTTAACTTTATTACAGCTAACTGTGAATGATACCTTAAGAAAGATGAAATATTAAAATTCATTTATTTCTAAACTGTGTATTAAAAATTGCATAAACTTTACAAATGGGCGAGGTCGCGCAAAAACCATAGATCAATCAGAGTTAGACATTAATAACACCGTTTGGTGCCGGCCCAGTGGTCCGGAGGATTAGGCATTCGCGCACAATACCGAAAGTCTCGGGTTCGAATCCCATGAGTTGCTGGAGTCGTGGATGAGTGCTGCTGATGAGTCACATACCAGGACGAAACAGCCGTCCAGTGCTTCTATATTTCTAATGGTGGTCTAACAATGATCGACTGATAATTTCAAATGTGTACGAACTTTACATTTTGTTATTAATTTTTTAATATCACATATATATATTTATTTTTTTTCTCATTCACCTTGAATGGTTTATTTTGGCATACATAATAAATAACTTCAAACAAAAAAATGAATACATATTGAAAATTGAATTGCCGAAAAACGCTTTACTATAATCCTGTTTGTTAGTATTCTTATTGTGATGATACACTGAGTGAATTCAATAGAAAAAATAATGAGTGTTTGTAGGAGTGTGTAGGCGAAATACAAAAATTTATTTACATTGAATATAAAAAAACAACACATCAACAACAACAACAACAACCATTTAACTCATTAATGAGATCATTTTCAAATGAAAAAAGAAAAAAAAAGATTTTTTCAATTTTTCTGATATTTGTACATGGTGACTAAAATAATAATACAAGAATTCATGTACACTTGAATGATGATAAACAGTAGTTTTTAAAGATATTGTCAGCTATAGCATAGAGCTATAGCTACGTTTAATAGTTTACTGATTGTTGTAATCTGTTAGTGTGATTTTAAAATTCCTTTCTGAGATTTAACTTTACTTAATTAGCTACTTACTTCACTTACGTCTGTTAACCCCAATGAAGCATAGACCGCCCACCAGTTTTCTCCAACCAACTCTGTCATGGGCTTCCCTTTCCAGTTCTGTCTAATTTTTGTACATTCCTCTCATGTCTGTCTACCTTTCTCGGCGTAATGTGTTTCTTGGCCTTCCTCTTTTCCTTTTGCCTTGAGGGTTCCATGTGAGGGCTTGTCTCGTGATGCAGTTAGGTGCTTTTCGTAGTGTGTGTCCTATCCACTTCTACCGCTTCTTCCAGATTTCCTCCACCACTGTAATCTGGTTTGTTCTCTCCCATAGTGGGTTGTTGGTGATGGTGTCTGGCCAACGAATCAGAAGTATTTTGCGAAGACAACTGTTATTGAATACTTGTATCTTCTGGGTGATGGCTTTCGTAGTTCTCCAAGCTTCCACTCCATACAGTAGAACTGTATTGACATCTGAATTGAAAATCCTGATTTTGGTGTTGACTGAAGGTTGTTTTGAGTTCCAGATGTTGTTCAATTGTAGAAATGCAACCCTTGCATTGCCGATCCTCGCCCTAACATCTGCATCGGATTGACCTTTCTCGTCGATGATGCTGCCGAGATATGTAAAAGTGTCAAAGTCCTCCAAAGAACTGAGATTCAACCAGCAGACATACTTGTTTTGCCGAAAGTAACTTCTTTTGCAAGTGTGCAGTGAAATAATGCAGATTTTAATTACTAGTATAGTTAGAGAAATTCCTTTTTCAGCCTTATTCCATATACGAAAACCATATTGACCAGAAATACAGATAGGTATTAATTCATTTTGTTCAACAAACTGTTTGAAACATTTACGCTTCAAATAGAGATTGTCACAAGTTAGCCAGATGGATCTAAATAGTCTAGTGGTTACCTCTAAAAAAACAGATTATTTTATATCTTATCGTTAGCTTACTTTGTGACTGCTCATGTTACGAATTAAACCAGAATAAAATTCTCATCGAATCTACTGTGATTCAGTGGAGCAAGGTATACGTTAATCAATAGTTTTTGACAGGCAGATTGAAATTGACTTTTCAACATTAATCCATCTTGAACATTTAACCATAAAACTATGTTAAACAATAAAAAGTTTGAAATGGTTATCAAGATTTTATATCATGTTTATTTAAACATTGTTTTTGACTATTTATATTAATAATTCATGTTCAGTGTTCAAAGCTTAACGAGTATTTTTTTATGTTGAAGTTCTTATATTGACATGTTCATTTATTCATAAAGTAAAACCAAATTATCTCTCATACTCAAAGTACGTGTCCGATTATATGAATGATGATGAATATTTACTAAAGTTTAAGGATTTCTATTTCGATTAAGATAAAATAGAAATAATGAACTCATCAAAACTGTTAAATTTCGAAAGCTTGTTTTCCACAGCATGAAGTGAACACAGTGTTACATGAATTGATAAAGAATTTTCAATACATTTACTGCAAAATAACTGACTTCATCCATTTTTTGAAGGCTTTGTTTGTTTTTGGTTTAAGCAGATACTTAGACATGGCGAAAGCCATATTGATTTCTGTCTCCTTTGATTAAGTTGCTTGCATTGACTGGAATTGTGTATTTTGATTTTGAATTGAACCACTCTGTGTTGTAAAGCAACCAAATATAATCTGTCGAATGAATCGAATCTATCCAAGAGGGATAGAATATCAATAATCTGTTGATGTTGGTTTGAATAATTGTACAATTGTTGGTGGAATAACTGATTGGTAATATTGTTCAGGTAATGATGTAAATTTATATTTATGATAAATATTAGAACCATCATTTACTCAAATCACTTGTTTTGGATTTAAACTGCCTGGATAGTTATTCCTCAATTCAAACCTCAATTTGGATCCTACAAATGTTCAATTGATTTCTTTGATTATTATAAAACGATTAATTTTTAACTCTTTATTGTCTTCCATTTTGATAACCACTCATTTATTAGTCTCTAAGTAGTAGTAGTAGTAGTAGTAGTAGTAGTAGTAGTAGTAGTAGTAGTAGTAGTAGTAGTAGTAGTAGTAGTAGTAGTAGTAGTAGTAGTAGTGTTAGTAGTAGTAGTAGCAGTAACAGTGGTAGTAGTAGGGATACTTTAAAAGTGAAGAGATAAATTATAATTTACTAAACTAGAATTTCAATATTTTTTTTCAATGAATCATTGATACTGTGACATTTGTTTATGATAACATTGAATTGTCAGAAATATTTCAACGACGTATACATGTATTTCTGATGAAATGCCTGACTGAAAAATTAATTGAAGTTTCTATCAGTTCAATTCCATTGTACATCATCTAACTATTTTTGGTTCCGCTTTCTTGTAAAAGCATATTTTTACTCGCAAACTGGGATCATTGTTTTTGACTTATAGCAACTACATAGTATCGTCAATTTTGTAATTATTCAGGTTACGGATAATTCAGAACTAGTTTATCGATACAGATGTGAATCTAATTTTTAAAAAAGTTCATGATTTGTTTTCATGATGTTGCATTCTTCATATCCATGGCCTAATTTAATCAGTCAACTGTATAGTGACAACAAGTTCTAGCCTATAAATGGAGTGTTTTTTCCAAGGAATCGCACTTCCAATAAACAAAGAACAATTTTGTAAAGTGTATGAATGAAACAATTTTATTCAGTTTAATCCGCAGATAAGTGCCGTATTGATTTATTTTTTTACATCACTTGGCACTCAACCGCTGTTTATTAGATTACAGTTTAATTGTAGGTAATTTAAGTTAATCTGTTAGCCGTTACAGAAAAAAAGTATGATTTACAATTGGTTAAGTTGACACGTTTTAGATTTCTAAATTACAATGTAGGAAATTGAAGTATCATAAAGTGTTTTCTTACAGTTTAAAATAAGTACGAAAAATGTAGGTGTACTGGAAACTTTCTATTTCTTAAAAATTGAACAGTCTGTAAATTAACTACCTGAAGTTTACAGTTACATCTAACTAAAAATGTTTAATCAATTCAGATTATTTTGAAAAAGTAAAATATTTAATTTACAATTAAATTATCATTTTAAAAAAGTTTTAGTCCGATGAGATGATATTCAAATTAACAGTGTACATTTCAAAACTGTTTCAAACATCTTTTGAAAATTATTACTAAAATTTATTCGCAAATATAAGTAATCTAAACTAAAAGTATATTTTTTGTTTTAGTAAAATGATGTCAAACAAATCAGAAGCATCACTGTCCTTATTACTTGGAGCAAGAAACATGTAACGCGATGATGCACTATTGCACTATTCTGGATTCAGTCATAAACTATGTGGAGAATAATGACATATTTGTAAATGCAGAAAATAAAACATTTAACTGTCACGATGTACCCGAAAATAACAGTGATAACAAAGAGAACAGCAACCAAAAGAAGAAAGAGTAAGAGACAAAGACAGAATATGGATAATTCAGAAGGAATTAAAAAAAATAGATTTATAGCTTAACTTACATCCTCTCAACAATTAGTTACATTTTTCTATCAATTAGTTATAACCCTCAGTAATAATGACAATATTATTCATGGTAAGTTTAATTATTTTTAAGAAAAATTATTATCAAGTAGGATACTGTAACAAACGATGTAGAATGCAATGAAATATGTCAAAACAAATACAAATCCGTGTGTTAAATTCCTTTAGATTAGTCAATTTTTATTAGATTCCTTGAAGTGCTAACACTTTGTTGACTATCGAGCTACATTCACGTATCATTGTTATTATTGTTATTGGCTTTAAGTCATAGAGTAGGTATGTGATGAGTAAAATCTTAATTAATCTGACAATTAATAAAGTTTGTTCTGCAACGTATTTGGAAATAATTAGGTTTTCAGCTTTGTATTATATCATTTTTTTTTAATCAAAAATTATTTTCAACTAATTTTTCTTAGGATTTGGCTGTTCCAATCATAATTCAGCTTTTAATACCAACAACACGATTATAAATGAACATCATATTCATTCAACAGTTTAGCGTCTACTTAAACTCAATCACTTAGTGAATATAACGTTAAGGTTTGAAACAAAATGGCCTAGTTTCTATTCCCAGAATGACAATTAACACGGGAAATTATGTGGAGGCAGCTAAAGAGACTTTTATTGAATAAAACATGTATCAAGGCTTTCACTGTCATGTATAATCCATATTTCTTAAAAAGTACTGTCTTTATTATTTGTTGGGGCTTAGAATATCCACGATTTTAATACTTTGGATCTAATTAAGAAGTTACTATCTAATAGCTATCTTTTGTTGGAAGTGAATAGTTTTGGGTTATTGTTTCAATGTTCAATGTCATTCATCAGATTCAAGAACATTCGGCTGAAGGGCAGTATACAGAAGGAAATTATTATCAAAACAAAGTATTTCACTATGAGTACAGGAAAATTTCATTACACAAGCCTAATCAATTAATAACAGAAAGATTAAGAAAATTAGAGATAGAATATACGTATAGGCGTATAATTTACATTTAAACCTTTAGAATAAATACGTAATTCAATGAAATCTGATTCCGACGAATTTATCATTAAATTACACGATGAAAATTAATAAGCTTACTTACACCTGTTACCCCCACTGGAGTCTAGGCCGCCGACCAGTATTCTCCAGCCTACTACTCTGTTCTGGGCTTCTATTTCTTCCAGTTTTTAATGTTTTGAATAGGTAGTGTAAATCATCACAACAAGATTATTGTGTCTATGCAAACAAAACGCATTCAAATCTACTTTAAAACGGATAATTAATGTGAATGAATTATACTAATTCTAAGCTATTTATCACAATAATTAAAGTGAATTAGAGAGATTAATTGAAATGAAATGATGCCAGAAATAATTATGCACAAAATCATAATGATAATATAAGATATGATCAAAGAAAGAGAGAGACAGAAAGAGATTTTGGAATGTGAAATAAAATAAAACCACACACACACACCCACACAATTAAATACGTTCGGTTAAGGTCATGTTAAAGATACGATAAATTCATTTCTTGAAATCATGAATCGATCAATGTTAGACTACCATTAGAAACCTGGAAGCACTGAACTACCGTTTCATTCTGGTATGGGACTCCTCAGCACTGTTGTATTCACAATTTATATGGCTTCATTTCTTGAATGATAAGACCTTGTAGTGTTTTAAAGAGTTGAATATGAAGAGAATATTGATAGATTTAGACATGGGGAATCAGTATAGTAAGCGATTAGAAACGATTTTGTGTTCAAAAATATAACTCTTGACTGATTCCCTCTCATGCTTAAAAGAACCACATCGGTAGAGCCGAAGTTCTAAAAATCTCTTATATTTACGAGTCAATAAAAAATATTTTGTTCACTCAATCAATCATTGGAATGTCAACGTTTGCCGATGAAATATTCTGGTTAATGAAGCTGACTTGGATCATGTAATATTCGAAATGATGTTAGATAGAAATGTAGATTTTATTGAACTCATATGTTCTTGAAAAGCCATACAGATATAATGTATTGTAGCCAATTAAAAGTTTTCTAGTTAACTATGTTGAATTACATAACAAAGCCAAAATGGATAGGAAAGCATATTAAACATCCATAACGCTTCTTGAATTCTCCATACCTTCATGCACTTATATTCTCACTGAAAAATATCACAGTCCTAAACAGTATATCAGATGGAATGTTGGATCGATATCCACTAAGAAGTCGACGATTGCATGTGATTTAAAAATAATGAATGAACGAATTCCAAATAGTTTGCCGAGTCGGCTGTTGCAAGAAAAAAAACCTCAACTAAAAACTTTGTGATTTACATGGGAAAAACAATTATAAACTTCTAAGCACTGGGAAATAAAACTATTTCTTCTGGTTATGTTTGTTTTGATTATTATTATTATTAATGTAACTCCAGTGACTTTATTTTATATACATTCAGCTAATTGTTAATTTAATTCTCTGTACTAGATTTTCTAGAATTTTATTTGAATACTTTCAGCATAGTATGCAGCTAATCGCATCAACTATTCACTCCTGTGAAACTCCCTTCCCAGCTGTTTTGATGATAATCTTTGCCAACAAAAATTATTCACAGGCAGTATTATTGCCTTTGTGATCATATTTTGTGTCATTGTATTTCACTTCTGTTTTTTTAGATACTGTATTATTCTAATTCATGAATTGAACCAATTTTATGAATCTGACTCTTTAGTGGTGCAAAAAAAACGGCAGCACTTACTGTTGTAAAGCAGGAACCAGCTGCAATCCACTACAGAATTTCTAACAGTAAAACTAGTTGAATATATTATTGATCTAACCGATTCAATAGATAATAGCCAGGATTTACTCAACATTAAAAGTCTGTTAATCTTATCTCTCTATTGTTGAAGGTATTCGACAAGAAACTCTGAACCTAGGTTTTTTGGTATTTGGCACTCCTCAGGTAGATGTACCTGTAATTTTGAGAGAAATGGTGCTTTCTAGCGGATTCGGTCCCATGTCACCGCTAAGCCTTTCAGGCCATTACTGAACTCTCGTAGGGTTAAGATGTATTTACAACTGATCAACCACTGAGTAGTGACCAATATCTAACAGTGATCACTAATCAGTGTAAGATCAATTTTTGAAGGCATTGTTTGTGAAAATCCCTCCATCTATACGTTTGTAATTTGTCCTTATTGATTCCTTCAGTTGTACATTTTGTTAGTCTGTTCGATTCCATTTTGAGATGATAATATTTGTATTTTATTATAGTTTCTATTTCTTTTGCCTTCACTGAGTTTCCATGGCTCTTTCTGAACTGTATTCAGGTTGTTTAAGCTGATACTTAGTCATGGCGACAGCCATATTGATTTGTTCCTCTTTTGATTGAGTTGCTTGCATTGACTGAAATTGTGCATTTCGATTGTGAATTGAAGCACCCTTCCAGAATAAGAAACACTCTGTGTTATAAAACAACCAAATATTATTTGTCGAACGAATCTGATCTATCCAGAAAGGATAGAATAACATTAGTTTGTTGCTGTTGATTTGATTAATTGAACAATTGTTGAAGGAATAACTGAGTGGTAATATTTGTTTAAGTAATGATGTATATTTATATTTATGATGAATATTAGAACTGTCATTTACCCAAATCACTTTGTTTTGTATTTAAAATGGGTCAAGACGTGCATCCGAACTACCTAGACAGTTATTCCTCAATCCAAAACTCAGTTTGGATCCTACACCCAGTAAACTATCTCGACATTTTAGTGATTATTGTATTTCAAAACCATGTTTCCCACCCAACGTTAGTAAACATGATAGATAACCAACAGTGAACCAAATGAATATCATGCAATTATAAATTCTGTGAAACAAAATATTTTTAAAAATTTCTAACTAACTAATTGTTGAAAACACAAAAAAGTAATTACAGTTAATTCATAACTATTTTAATTGCATACAACTCCATCCTCGTCTATCTTGAATGCATGATTATACAAAACTGAAAATTATTCATATTTGGCAGAAAAATACAAATGATCAAGTAAACAAAGTGTTTATGATGTATTTGCACGACATTTCTACACCTGAAAATTTAACAACAACAACAGCAACACTGTTAGTTAGTTAGTTAGTTAGTAATATGTATAGATGATTTTTAATTTTTGCAATACAACTCTTTAAAATTTATCAAGAATAATAATAATAATAATCACAAACACTAAGCGAATGTTAGCAATATGACAATTTGTTGTTTAATCAGCTTATTAGGTTGGAAATAAAATGAATTCATGTTGTCATTTCCAAAGTAGTAATATTTTCAGCCGTTGTCACTTCTAATCTAATACGATTTATGTGTGTGCTCAAGCGGGTCACTTGAGTGTGAAAATCAGGAGTAGATGATATAAAGCTTTTGCACAACTCAGTCAGCAAGACATATCCATGCTCCTGAAAAAAATAAAACTAGATTTCCAATTTATATTGTGTAACTATTTTTCATCTCAGAATGTGAAGTTAAATCGTAATCTTTAATGTATTTCTTTCAACATCTCTCACTTATAATTTGACTTCATATATGACTACCCCAAGTTACCAGGAGGCTACGAAGAAGATGAACGATTGAAAAATTTTGTTATAAATAAATTATTAAGCTGTGAATAAGCCTACAGTTTGTGAAATAATTGGACATTACGTTTACAACAGTTGCTGATTGAAATCATATGGTGCATTTTACAAGGGAACTTTTGTCATTAACTAACAGCATACGCACTGACTAGTCTATTCGCTGCGATTCTGTACAATTCATCAGTAGTGTGCTTATTGAGAATCTTTATGCGAAATTGGACACAGTACTTTAAGGTGCTACAGTAAACACTATAATTTTAGAGTGTCTAGTGGATGGTTAGTGATATTCGTTGCAGCTAAATTCATTTATTGTTGTATAGCCATGGTAGGTAACTTCCTACACCTGATATGGTTGAACGCCACTCGTCACATCAGTGCTTGGGTATTGTGCAATACCTTGGATCGATTAAGGTTAGACATTAACACCACTGAATGCCGGCTCATTGGTTCAGAAGACAAGTGTTCGCACACGAGATCGAATGTCTTGGGTTAAATTCTCGTGAGTGAGGATGATGGATGTGCACTACTGATGAGTCGCACGCTAGGACGAAATAACACTCCGGTGCTTTCAGGTTTCTAATGGTTGTCTAAAAATGACTGAATCATGTTTTCAATGATTTTATCATTGTTACTGGCGAATTACATGAACATACAAATTTAGATACACTAAAGCACAAACGCAAAAGAAGACGGCCAGTGTAGCAGCAGCAGGTCTCAACATACATAGAGGGGAAAGCAAGATTTTGCGATACAACACATGCGTCAACCAAATCACTCTTGATGGAGATTCTATGGAGGACATTAACATATTTGCATCATTGACAGTCAGGATGGATCCGAAGCAAATGTGAGGGCGCAGATCGACAAAGTAAGAGCTGCATTTCTATAACTGAAAAACATCTGGAACTCAAAACAAATATCAGTCAAAACCAACATCAGAATTTTTAATACAATCGTCAAGACAGTTCTACTGTATGGGACGGAAACTTGGCGAACTACGAAAGTCATCATCCAGACGATACAATTATTCATCAACAGTTATCAACGCAAAATACTTCGGATTCGTTGGCCAGACAACATCAGCAACGACCTACTGTAGGAGAGAACAAACCAGATTTGAATGTACGAGGAAATCAGGAAGAAGTGGTGGAAGTGGATAGGACGCATACTGTGCAAAGCACCCAACTACCTTACAATACAAACCCTCATTTGAAACCCTCAAGGTCAAAGGAGAAGAGGAAGACCAACGAACACATTACGCCAATAACTAGAGAAAGACATGAATGTACGAAAACTATAAAGAACTGGGAAGGG